>JAVQJZ010203961.1:0-19881 GCA_036025355.1 Leiopotherapon unicolor | reverse complement strand
CTTTCCACCAGTTGCTTTTCTGTGATTAAATCATGTAACAACGGTAAAATCAAACAGCTTCTTTACTTTATTTGTAGATCAGTTCCCCTTACTGACGACCAAGAGAGTGTTTTGGAAAGGGATCCTTGAAGAACTGCTGTGGTTTATCAAGGTGAGCACAACACACATTTTCTTTTAAAGGGTTAATTCACCAAAACAACAAAATAATAATAGTAGTAGTCTCTTGTGGGATTGAACCTCAAAGTTTCAGTCACTACCTCAGCAGATCCCAAAACCTAAACCAGAAAATATCTACATGTCTACGAGAGCGAAACCTTTAAGTTCACATGCAGCGTTTCTGTCTTTTTGTCTATTTGCATTAAATCAGGCTCTGATATTTCTTTTTTGTGTGCTCACAGGGATCAACCAATGCCAAGGAGCTCTCAGCGAAAGGGGTGAAGATTTGGGATGCTAACGGGTCCCGGGACTTCCTGGACAACCTCGGCTTCACAGACAGGGAGGAAGGCGACCTGGGACCCGTTTATGGTTTCCAGTGGAGGCACTTTGGGGCAGAGTACACAAACATGCACGCAGGTACTGTTTGTCATAGTCACACTGGGATTACTGTGCGGTGATTTAAAAGCAGAACGTGGCAGATTAAATCACATGTTCCACTTTTTTATTTATTTTATTTAAAGATTTACACGCATCTCTATTTTTTCCACTTCTGTTTAAATAGAACTGGAGGTGGTGACAAATGTGGATCTGGTTGTACATCAAAGTCATTTAGAAATGTTTTAATTGGAAGCCTTTTGTATAGACTATAAACTTGTATAGACGCTTCATGGCCTGGACTTGTATGAGAAGTTTGATCCTGTTCTCATGTTTGCATTCGCATAAAGCTTCAACCATGAGACGGTTAACAAACCTAAACAGAAAGGCTGGAAAAAAACATAATAAATAACTATATATTTTTCAAAATGTAGAGCCATTTCTTTATTTTCCTACATATTTGGTATGATTTTACAGCAACACACAACAGATGACTTTCCCTTTTAAAAGAGTAAACTATCTTTTTCATTTCTTTTGAATCAAATCCCTCCACAGATTACACAGGACAAGGTGTGGACCAGCTGCAGAACATCATCGACACGATCAAGAAGAACCCAGAGGACCGACGGATCATCATGTGTGCCTGGAACCCCAAAGGTGAAGCCGCTCGCTGCTCCGGAGCTCTTTATAAACCGACTGAAGTGATGTCTCGTTTTACACCTTCGTCTCCTCGTGTTGTCGTTACAGACCTGCCCCTCATGGCTCTGCCGCCCTGCCACGCCCTCTGTCAGTTCTACGTGTGCGACGGCGAGCTCTCGTGCCAGCTGTACCAGCGCTCGGGCGACATGGGCCTGGGCGTGCCTTTCAACATCGCCAGCTACGCGCTCCTCACCTACATGATCGCGCACATCACGGGACTCAAGGTGAGAGGCGCTGACGTCTAAATGAAATTTTAGCGCATCATCGTGTGCTCCATCTCTTCATCTTTTTTATTTTTTTTCCCCCCATTCTGTCCCTTCAGCCTGGAGACTTTGTTCACACTCTGGGAGACGCTCACATCTACGTGAACCACATCGAACCACTTAAAGTACAGGTGGGTCAGTTAGAGAAAAGACGTTTCCCAATCTCCTCGCTCTCATTTCAAACTTACACCTGCCTCTTCTTAATAAATTCAGCTTCAGAGGGAGATCCGGCCCTTCCCCACGCTGAAGATCCTGAGAAAAGTGGAGCGTATCGACGACTTCCGCGCAGAGGACTTTGAGATCTGCGACTACAACCCTCATCCCACCATCAAGATGCAGATGGCGGTTTAAAAATCCAAACCGAATGGTCACGTGGGATAAATACTGCGTGTGTGCTGGTGTGGAAAGTGCTTCAGAAATCACACTGTGTGTTTGTTTTCCAGATTAAGTTTCTACAGAAAGCTGTTGTCTTCTGTTACTGTTGAAAAAATCTGTTTTTTTTCTCCCCTTCTTAATATTATTATTATCTAATTTGTAAATAAAGAATTTACTTGTCAGCTCGATTTGTACATTTGACTTGTTATTGGAGCTCATTTCTCTTGCAGTTTAAAATGTCTACAGATTAGAGGTGTGGTCCATTTTGACCCAGTCTAATCATAAGACTAGAGCTATGATGTTTTATGACAAAGTCCTCATTTGTTTATGTGCAGCTTCCATACATCTCCTTCAGGGTACTGGTGTCTCTGCACTGACGACTCCAGCATCTCACAAGAATATCCCGGATCCTGAGAATAACAAGCAGTGTACTCAGACAAGCGCCTAAAGAAACGAGTGAGGAGGATGTAAAGAGGAGCATTTGTTTGGTTTTTTTTTAAACCATAATGCAGGGATTAATTTGCATTATAGCTGGCATCTGTGCTCCACGTTACCTTAGGGGTCATGTAGTGGGCGTCGTGAATCACCACAGGACTGGCAAAGTGTTCGTGCAGGTGATCTACATATTCGCACATCCTGCGAGGCAAAAAATAAACAGAAGCTGGTGCTGATTATAATTCGCTCAACAGGTACGACCGAGAGCTCGAACTGGAGATGTGAACAAACGCCGCGCTCACCGGCCGCTGAGGCTCCCGGACACGCAGATGTAGTCGAACAGGATCAGATGCTGGACGAGCTCGCAGAGGCCGACCCCTCCAGCATGAGGACAAACAGGCACTAAAGGAAAATACACAGTCACGTGTGTATTGTGGCCA
This sequence comes from Leiopotherapon unicolor, assembly GCA_036025355.1. Lineage (NCBI taxonomy): Eukaryota > Metazoa > Chordata > Actinopteri > Centrarchiformes > Terapontidae > Leiopotherapon > Leiopotherapon unicolor. The sequence goes on along the minus strand of JAVQJZ010203961.1, from coordinate 17,138 downwards.
CAAACATAATTATTACACTCTGCATATGCTGAGACTGATTCATGTATTTAGTTGTATTTTCTCCATACTTAGTACTCTTGCGTGACTGTTGCCATGCTCTCGAGTCTTACCCTGGAACTTGTGGGCCATCAGCAGCACGGCCAGGTTCTCGTTGACGCTGCCCAGACGACAGCTGTCTATTTGGACAAACTGCAGGGCTGAAGCCTGGAGGAACTGCTTAAACATCACCCTGTTATGACACTGAGGGGGGAAAACGGTTATCCAGCTGGAAACTGGAGACCAGAATGGTTTCATCAGCCTGCGACATGTATGCTTGAACAAACAGCAGCTCTGACCTGCTCTCCAGTCGCCACGCCGATCCCGAGTGGAGCCAAAGCCTGAAAAAACAACATTAAACGTCTTTTATCAGGCTTCGGCCGTGGATGGATTACTGAACGGGCCTGTTTGGCACAGGTCCAGACGTCTGGTAGGCCAAGAGTCAAAACAACTACAAAGAGCCAAAAATGGCACCATAGGGATGCAAAATGACTACAAAGAGACGCAAAATACCTTCAAAGAGATGTAAAATTAAAAGAATGAGATGCATAATGTCTGCAAAGACACAAAGGACCACTAAGAGATGCAAAACTTAAAATAGATGCGACATAACCATGGGATGCAAAATGACTACAAAGAAATGTGAAGTAACATTAAAGACATGTAAAATTACAGAAAAATGATACAACATGACCAGAAAGAGACAAAAAACCATAAAAAAAGAGATGCAAAATGTCCTAATTCTGGTGAAGTCCATGTCCTCAGTACACAAACACACGAGCAAAGTGGAAAACTGGACTTCTTTCTCACCTTGGAGATGGCAGCGTGGCCCAGGATGTCATCCGGAGACGTGGGCTCCTCGATCCAAAGAGGCTTGAACTCAGCAAGGCGGGACACCCAGCTGATGGCCTCGGCTACGTCCCATCTCTGGTTGGCATCGATCATCTTGCACAAAAACACTTGAGTAAATATTATTTCCTAACCTAAATACAATGATGGGGGAGAAAAAAAGAAAAAAACAACCATACCAAAGTGTTATTGGGTCCGATCATCTGCCTTATGAGGCGACACCTGCGTATGTCGTCCTCCAGATCAGCACCGACTTTCACCTTGAACTTGGTCCAGCCGTCTTTCAGTGCATCTGCGCAGAGCTTCATGTTCAACAAAAACAAAAACAGCCGTCATCAGACTGAGGATGATTTGCCCGGCTTGAAAAATAACAAGTACTTTACAGCACAGAGACCTGTTGGAGCTGCTGGTCTGGGTATCCGAGCCATGCACAGGAGGTGGTGTAGGCGGGATAACCCTCTTTCATCATCTGATCCTCTGAGGGGAGCAAAAGAGGCCGTCCACACAGGTAATAAACACTCGAGGAGGAGTGGGTTTTAATAAAGCAATCATGGCGTGCAGGGGCCCATTACGCTGGCTAAAAGCCCTCCTGTTAGTTTCTAAAGAGGCAATTTTGTTCCGTAAAATCCCATTCAGCCGTGTAATTAATGACTCTTCAGTGTGCTCACCTCTCTGCTGCTTGCCCTCCTGTGCTTTCACAAGTAAATCTGAAGAAGCAACGAGAGGCAAAGAGAGTCTGTTGAAAGAAACATTTCTTTCTCCAGCCAGATACACCATGCCACGTCACAAAGCCGCCTCACCCAGAGCCTCCTCCTCCGTCAGCACGTCCGTGATGTATCTGAAGTCGACGCACGAGACGATCTGCTTGGGATCCTGAATCGGGACACATGAGACGTGATGTTTCACCTGCGATGACGCCATGGACGTGAATCAAACATCTTCCCCTGACTCACCATGTCGACGAGCAGCTTCCACAGCGGCTGCGGGAAAAAACGTAGACAACGGGTGAGTCATGAACCGTCATGCATGCTATTTTTTTTATCTGATAATGCATCATCGCACTGCCCCACCTTGCCCTCCGTCCTCGCCCACAGGTCCCACACAGCATTCAGGACGGCAGCGGTGGCCAGGTGGATGACTCCTTTCTCTGGGCCTAACTGATGCAGATGAGAGTGTAAAAAGTCACCGTCACATCCCCTTTATGAGATCAGTGTTACATAATGAACAGATGGAGTATACATAAAACAAATGGGGAGTCATAAAAATGAGGCAGAGTGTAAAAAATGAATAGCTAAATTGAGACCTGATGGATGAAGATGTAATTAAAGACAGTATCAATGTTAAAATAGCATGTGAGTGCAAAATAAAAAATTCCGTCTCATAAAAACTTTAAAAAATGACATTTCTCACATATTTAGTTAAATTTTACAAACATTATAAATATCCTTTCTGTATACAAAAGCCTAAAATCACATCCATTTGTCTTCATCCACCAGTCTTAAACTGGACTCCAGGGCCTTCGGGAACTAGATTAGAGGACTTTTGGTTCCTGGTTTTTATTATTATGAGGAAACAATTCAGCAGTTCAACAAGCTGCAATAACAGAGTGATTTCAAATTGAAATCACACAGGATTTAAATGGCTCTTATTTTTGGACGCATCGTGAATCATACTGTTCTGGATGAGGACCAGGAGCCGGATGACTTATTAACATGAGAATAAATGTAGTTTAAAAAAAAAAATCCACGAGAAGATAAAAAGGATGTGAATCACTCTCTCCATGTAAGCAAAAAGAAGAATATAACGAGAGCCAGACAGGAGAATAAACTTTTCTGTGCCACCCAGCATGTTGAGACTGTGGTGATGATTACAACATTTATAATTATTGTTATTGTTATTATCAGGCTACACTGTTTGGTGTTATCTCTATCTTGTGTGTATGTTCTTACCCATCTCATCTGGCCATCACTGGTCAGGAGGCGGTAAAATCCTCGAAAGTCGCTCACAATCTCCTGCAGGGATTTTCCAACAAGCAGACCTGCCAAGGCCTCCACAGCCCGAACCACTGCAGGGCCACATTCAGCAGAAACCAGCTATGTACCTTTTATATATGTACTGTGATGGTTAAACATGAGCAGCTCATCAGTTGTTTTGTGTGATATAAATATCACCAGAAGGTGGCGGTGTGCAGCTCAGCTTCCCAGACAGACATGTGGGGAAACGTGTTGCATTCAGGTACAGTCAGACTTATGGATACTTAACAATAACTAAATCTTTAAGAATATTAGTATTTCATTTAATACGCTAACGTGTGTGCGCGTGTATGTGTGTGTGTGTGCGCGCATGCAGCAACAATTTTCCAATTCATAAACACAACTTGCAAGAAGTGTGATCGACTTCTAAAGACATCTAAATTCGGAGCTTATTGGGAGCACTTGAACGCACCATGAGCACTAACCAGAAGTAGTTGTTTGTGCGTGTTAGTGTAGTGTAGTGTAGTGTGTTGTTGTTGTTGTGAGGCCACGCTGTTTGCTGCTCATGCCTCACCGATCTCTGTGCCTTTTCCCAGAGTGAAGGTGAGGCCGAAGCCCTTCAGCCCGCAGTCCGTGTCGATCACCACATACGCGGCCGAGTAATCCGGGTCGGTGTGCTGCAGAGAGGACGGTCAAATACAAAAAACCTGCAAAATGTCAAGCACCACACATGCATCCTGATCACTGCCCCCCCCCCCCCCCTCACCATCGCATCCGAGCCGTGCTGCTCCACAGACGTCGGGAATCTCACGTCCCTCACTGTCAAATGTGTGATCCTGTGCAGCATTTTGGCACCGAGGCAGCTCTGATCTTGTGATTTACACAGTTTCCTCGCAGCTGACCTGCAAAACTTGCTCCCACCCACCTCAGCCTGTCACTGCTTTAAACTTTGCCCACTTAAAGGTGCAGCCTGCTGCTCTGCTTCAGTGCACTCAGCAAAGATCTCCCCACTGTGTGCACAAAAAAAAAAAATTAATACACAGCCCTGGCTCTCTTAATGGTCACACAACTTGTGATCATGTTTATCTGGATTTGACCCCAACCCACAAATATTCACTTCTCCGTCTCTGTCCGGAGTAATCGGTGTGTCAAAATCAACAAATATTTATTGTATCTACCAAGTCAGTGAACTTAAAACTGGTTTACTGTGGGGGTGTGATCCCAGAATAGTTGTCATTTAATTGCAAAAAGTGGATCAAGAGGTAACTTTATTACACTGCTGATGTGTAAAAAGTCTGAATTCACCCTTTGTCAGGCCTGCAGCTAAACTCTCTGAATGAAGTCTGGTTTGCTCAGGGCCGAATAACATAATCTAAATGAGAAAATACAGCAACGGTGTTACTGGCTGTGAACATAAATATCTATGAAACCACTACACTGTGATGCTGATGTGTAAAAAGTCTGAATTTGAACAGGTTTGTTCTTTAGATGACAAGCACACAACTTCTAAAATGCTCATTTTCTGAATGGAGCTCAAATCGGATGAAAAATAACACTGAACGGCGTAAAATCACGTCTTTATTGTACAAATTCCTCAAATGAGTCTCCACACGCTCCCTCCCTCCCAAATATATTTTGCCATCACATCCATTTTTATTAATAATCTTATAAAATGAGGATTTTTTTTAATATACAAAGCCCTTCTTTACAAGTTCAGGCATCAATTAGTGTTATCCCGTCATAATACTGCCCCAGTGAGTCCACACAGGAACAAAATGCAAAGATAAAATCACTGTAAAAAACTGGAATCGTTGCAGTACAAAAAGCCTCCGCTGAGCCACTTCAGATTCATGTACGTCAAAGAGTAGAAAGTCCTTCGATCAGTCACATTTTAGAATACAAAGATGGTTGTTTTCTGCTCATGGCTTCCACTTTTAAAAAGAGTTTTACAGTCAGCAAAATCATCCCGTGTCCTCGGTCGATGGAAGTGTCACACGTGAAGAGTCATTCAGGCTTTGAAAGAGGCCACAAGTCTCATCAATGTTTAACTCGCCGACACGCTAGACAGGTTGCCTCTGCGGCCATCACAGTGAGATTATACAACCCGGGCAGAGAGGGACAGGAGGAGTTATGGCATTACTGTAAATAATTTTTTTTTTTTTTAAAAGTCTTTGTAGATATTTCCGGGTGATGATGGACAACATGGAAAGTCTCCAAACAAAGCTCTAAAACCATGCCCATGTGATATGATGAAAATCTGATAGTAAACCAAGGAACACAGAAGAAAATAATATAAAAAAATGCATTGTAAGAGATTAAAAAGGCATAAAAGACCATGTCACAGTCTCACTTGTATCAACAGTTATGAACAAATAAGAAATAGATGGAGAAATGTAGTTAAGCTGTGTGGGATTTACTTTTTAAATACATCAGTTAAATGGACTGCGATAATGACCACCAGTCCCCTGAGAGCTTCTCCCTGTTAGTTAAATATATTATCTCTGTTAAAAATTCATCGTTTTGATGCATAATTTACCAATTCGCCACAACAGAACACAATTTGGAGGCAAACAGAGAGTGACATATCCACATGAAAGCCAAGAAAAAAAAAAAAAAAGCCCAACAGTTGGGCCGCCACTCATTTTTTTTCTATTGCGAGACGTTGTCACAGCTTATTTCACAGGAATACACTGTGTTCATGAGATAGGATGCCACATGTACTCAAAACAGAGCTGAAATGAGTTCTTTCTGCCAAAGTCATTATTGTGCATTAAAAATCAAACATTTTCACACAGCTAAGACTTACGTTGTACCGTAAACAAAAAAAAAAAACAACACATGAAGTTGAAACAAAATGGTGGTGGACGCTGAAAGCAAAGATAAAATAATTGAAGCAAAAAAAAAAGAAGTAGTGGTTTATGCAACAGTTTTAGCCTGCTTTTCTTCTTATGGATCTCCTGTCTTCTCTCAGGCGTAAGGATGCATCCAAACAGGCTATAGGTTCTCCCCTGGTTGGTACTGCGGCTCCGTGGCGGTGAAATAATCCTCCAGGAAGGACTGGAGGTAATCGAAGGTGGGCCTCTCGTCCGGGTCCTTCTTCCAGCAGAGCTTCATCATCTCGTGCAGGGACTCCGGGCACCCCTGGGGGCAGGGCATGCGGTAGCCTCGCTCCACCTGCTCCAGCACCTCTCGGTTCACCATACCTGAGGATGAGACGGGAGGAAGAAAAGAGCCTGTCAGAGCTTTTAGTCACAATTTAGTTACTTTCGGACAGAGCCAAGCTAAACTAAGCTGACATATCTAGCTGTGCAGTCATGAGAGTGTATTGATATTTTCATTGAAGTTTCAGAGAGAGAATATGTCATAAAATATCCAACTATTCATTGACTGAATGATGTGAATAGTTTTTGATTAATTTTCTGTCAATGGGCTAATCTATCGGTCGCTCCGGGCGCTGCGTCTGATAGAAAGCCGGGCTGTGTGAAGGTGGTGCAGAGCGCCGCAGGCTCCGCTCCCCAGGGCAATATCAGTCTGGCAGATGGTTATAAACAAGAGTGGTGTTCAATCTCCTGATCGTCCTCCACCAGATGGTCTCATCTAATCTCAAATGTGAGTGTGTGAGGGTATGTGTGTGTGTGTGGGTGTGGATGTCACTGTTCCCCCCGCAGAGGCATAAACAACCAGCTCAGACAATGTCAGACAGCCTCGCTTCATCCTCCGACATTAACGAGCGCGCCGGCTTGACGTCCACTGACAGACAGAAAGCTGATAACTCCGGCGGTGAATCACTGCCCTCCGACGACACCCTTTTTTATTTATTTTTTTTCATCTTCCCACATTCCTGTGTGTGCACTGTGTGAGTGTGTCTGCTGTCACTGACACTTACCTGGGTAGGGCACTCTGCCTTTGGTGACGAGCTCAGTGAGTAAGATCCCAAAGGACCAGACGTCTGACTTGATGGTGAAGCGGCCGTACAGGGCAGCCTCCGGGGCCGTCCATTTAATCGGGAATTTGGCTCCTGTAGCGGATGATTGAGAGGGGAGGGGTGAGGCGGTTCCACTAGAGGGCGTGTGCCATCATTTTCTGGCTTTATTTCCAGGAAATCACGACAGGCCATAGTGACCCACAATGACATCATTACGACCACATCATTTGTTTGGTATATAAAGGCCTGTGAATGCACATCAGAGGAAAGTCACATTTATGGCTGTAAAGGGATAAGAATGATTATAAAGGGGAGTATGAGGGATCCTGTGTTTGAAGCATTGGTTCACCAAAATTGAAACAAAGCTGTTTTCCCTCAGAAGTTGAGGTTTGATTGATGAGTGAAGTAAATAAATATCTAAAGTGCTCTCTAGCTCAGCAGATAGTTTTACTTTTCGCACTCAGGTTTAAATAATTTAAGCTTCCTTCTGCCACCACTTCAGTACAATGTGCGGCTCAAGTACTGAAAAATGACATCTAACTGAGTGGAAGGAGTCTCTGTCTGTTTGTTTGTCCTTCAGATGTCTCGGCAACTGTTCATCTGATTCACTTCAAACTTGGCGGGTGAACTGCCAAGGACCCGAGGAAGGTCATCGTCGAGTGTGAAGCTGTTTGTGCGAGCGGATCTTGAGCTACTTACAAGGGCACTGCACTAGTTAATGCAACTTATCAGTGTCTTTCCAAAAAAAAAAAAAATCCTGCTGTCAACTGTTTTAACCAAAAAAACAGACATTTAGGTGAACCAGCCCTTTAATGGACAGACACGACACATGAGATGAGTCCTCCCAGCGCGTGGACGCCGCAGCTAATCAGAGCGAACGGGAGCATCTGCTTTCCACTATTACCCTAATTCGCCGTGATAGGAGACAACAGGGGGTCGTCCTTGCTGTGAGGTCACCGCTCTATCCATTTCCACCCCGACACCTCAGTCACCTGTGACTCAGGCGTGTGGTTACGAGCACGCACAGACCCACCTTGCCTCGCTGTGTACTCATTGTCCTCTATCAACCTGGCCAACCCGAAGTCGGCGATCTTGCACACCAGGTTGTCGCCCACGAGGATGTTGGCGGCACGCAGGTCCCTGTGGATGTAGTTCATCCTCTCGATGAAAGCCATGCCGTCGGCGATCTAGAAAGGAAACATTTTGACAGCATCTCACGACAGGCAGCTCCGGTAAATCATTTTTAGCTTCTCGCTCTCAGAACATCGAGCCCTCTGTCAGGCATAAAGGGGAGACTAATATCGAGAGAACAAAGGCGAAGCGTGCCAAATCTGGGAGAGGAGGACATGTTTACCTGAGGCTGTCGTTCTTTTTATAAAAATCAGAGACTTAAAATAGAACTGAGCAGCACGATTCGCTCTCACCTGTGCAGCCATGTCCACCAACAGGGGGAGCTTCAGGAATTTGCCGTCACCCTCTTTGAGGAAGTCGAGCAAGCTTCCTATAAAAACCAGGAACAGTGAGAAGTCGTAAATGCAGGACAGCTGTGATATATGGTAGGAGCAATAAAAGGGCCGTGATGCCACCTGCATACTAATGCACAAAAATGTAAAATTTTTCAATTAAGCTCTCGATCCTTACCATACCTGGCAGGAAATGAATATTAGATTAAGCTGGACTGTGAATTGGTATGTGATTCATAGCGGCATCTTCTCATTTAGAGCATATCTTAGGGAGTATTTTCTCCATAAAGAGTAAAGGAACTATTGAAAATATGACAGCAGCGGCTCCGCGGGATTACAGCTCACAGCGGATCAACAAACTGCAGGCATTTAGACACGCATGCACTCACATGAATATGTCACAGAGTTAACATTTACACACACATAAATCTAATTACTCATAAAAGCCAGGGAAAAAAAACGCATTGCAGCTGAAGCTATGAAAGCCTCCCACAAAACTACTGCAGTTTTCAATTAAACATCTCGGTTTCAGGCCTCCGGGAACCACAAGGGAGTTTCAAGGACTTTCAATCTGCGCAGCATATTAATTAAAACACCCATAAAATTTACATTTTTTCCTTCAAGGAAATCACCACGTGTATATCTGACATCAGTGCTGTGCATGAAAGAAACAGGGCCGCGTCATCAATCCTGTGTCTTAAAGAGCATGCAGTGCTCAGGCTAGATGTTGTTTTGCTTTTCTTTAAAAATAGACCTCATCAGTGTCACGTAACAGGAAACAGCTGAGACTTGTTATTCTCTGGGGACGGGAGTTCTCAGAAAATCAGATTAATTGCTAATCAAATATGCCAGTCTGGAGCTTGTAAAAGGTTTTCAGGTATGTCTCAGGTATCCAGCGTACCTTTGGCCATGTACTCTGTGACGATATAAATGGGCTCCTCAGACACCACCGCATACAGAGGCACCAGTTTGTCATGCCGGAGCTTCTTCATGATCTGAGCCTCTTGGAGGAAGGCCTCGGGCGACATGGTGCCCGGCTTCAGCGTCTTTATGGCCACCTTCGTTGTGCCGTTCCACGTGCCTGCAGAGACAAAGATGGGGAGAGGAAAAAAAAAAAAAAAAGCCCACAGGCCACAGGGGTAATCAGTGTTGTTAATGGGGTGGGAGCAGGACAATATCATTAATTAGGTCTTGTAATTGCTCAGACATGTGCTGTCATGCATGCACGCTCCAAAAAATATCCCTGGGATGAGCGGATACGAGCTCATAGTTCAAACAAGAACAAAATGCGTTTGGCTGGAGCTGTCCTCCTGAGTGAGACAATCTCTGGAGATAGACAGAATACAACAAACAGAGGAAGCAACTGCAGGAAGTGGATAATTCCCCAGTTTGGACGAAAATAGACACAATAAATATAGGCTTCGGACTGTTTGTGTGTGTTCAATTTATGCGCATAAGGTCTGCATTTCCTACATAAATCTCGGCTTGATTATCCACATCCAGATAATTACAACTGAAAGCTAAACAAATGCACGAGGCCCGAGAGCATTTTCTCCACATGTTCCCGTGTGTCGTCTCTTGCTTGTCTTACCCATCCAGACCTCTCCGAAGCAGCCCTGGCCCAGTTTGAGCTCCAGTCGCAGGGACTCCCGGGGAATCTCCCAGGCGTCTTTCGCAAGCCCCTGAGTCTGAGGCTTGACCGTCGGGCAAACGGTGGTCAACCTGTGGCAAAGCCCGTCGGCGTGCTCTGTGATCAAGCGAGACACAAGAGATCAAAACGCTACATTGCACCCAGCGATGCCGCACACACCCACGTGAGCCTTTGAACCAGCGGGATGCAGCGTTTTAAAGCCGGCCTGTTTCACGCATCGATTCATTCCATTTGATGTGGATGAATTTATACTCTTACACTAACTGTGATGAAATATAAATGAGATAAAGTGGCTTTTTAAGCACACCAAAGCCTCCCTCCAGAGTCAGACTGAAATGAAGTGGGGATCGCAGATTTTTAACCTCAGCCCTCCTCAGGCAGAAGGCGAGGAGGGAGGCTCGAAAATCGTCAATGCACCATCGATTGTTATTAAAATTAAATGCTATTCATCTCCCTTGGTAACGCTCTGGGGCCTGTTGCAGGTGGCACGGAAAACTGCATGGTGGCGCAGAGCAGCCGGTGTGACTGAGAGTAATTTTCAGGTGTGATGAAAGACCGTGATGAATAATGAGCGAGAGGAGGCGGGAAGGGGAGAGCGAGCGGGGAGCTTTTCTGCACGCTACGTACCTGTGTAGTGCTTGACAAGCTTCTGTAATGTGTCAAACTGCGCTCGTGTAGTGATGTAGTATCCCCCGCTGTCAAGCTTGCGGATCTTGTAGTGTTTCACATTGTCTCCTTTGGCCTCGTCCCAGTCTCGTATGGAGAGAGAGTAAGCACCTGGAGGAGACGGGGGAAAGGTTTTTCATCCGTCCAAAGAGACGTGTCAGTGTGGTGCTGGTGCAACACGCAAGTCAAAAACAACTTCACAGATGATGGATGAAGAAACAAGCACAACAAGAAAGATCAGCACACTGCACTGATGCCTCCGAATAAATTTCATTTCTTTGTCAAGGACAGACACCATCTCGAGTTAGACTGAACAGTACACATTTTTTTTCCTTTTTGTTTGTTTTTGTTATTCTCTTGAATTTACAGCTTTTTCTTTTTTTCATCTCTATCCTTTTTTGGCTAATCATGGCAATGTTGTTCCACTGTGGCACAAACTAATTTTTCCCAACTTCTCTTTGGTGGAGATATTTATGTACCCTTAAGGAAGACTTTGATAATAACTCTGATGACCCTTTGACTTTTCATGTAGCGCCACGATCATTTCAAAATGGAAATTTATCCAATACCTGGGTTAAAGATCAATTACTTGTTAAACTAATGACACTGACATCACCCTCACTTGAGAAGTGAGCACGCGAACTAACACTTCCTGTGTGTCTTCACAGGATGCCTTCAGGGGCAGTGCTGAGTGTAGGTCACCTGCGCTCAGTCACTGTGGGTTCAGTGCGCCTTTAGGGTGTGTAAAATGCAAACCGTTACAAAACATCTCCTATGTACACTTTCTGTAAGATAGTTAAAATTTTAATCATTACACCCGCTAAACATCATTGCATTAGCATGCTGATGTGAGCATTTGGCTCAGAGCCCGGGTACAGCTGACAGAGCTGCTACTCTGTAGACTCTTAGTCTTTTTCTATAACTTCCTCTATGTTTCTTTAATTCCCTCTTTCCCACTTTCCTTCTTCCTGCAATGCTCCTGCCGTGAAAAATGCTCCACGAATCAAGTTTCCTCGCTTGTCTGACTTGTGCTCCAAATACTACGAAACCCCTGATCCTCAGCTGATGTTGCCATGGAGAAGCATCCAGTCAAAGGGGTAAATCAGAGCTTTGTTTTTGGGATATGAGGAAAAATACAGTACTACAGAGGGAGGATTCACCAGCATGGACCCAGAATCACAGTCAGCAGTGCTAACAACACTATACAATATTTTTTTACAAAGACGCGATCATCACCTTTAGTAGTTTCACTTTCTCGCACCAGGAAAGTTCCCCGGTTGTTCCCTGGATTCAGCAGCAACCTCTCAGCATCTTTGCGTCCCATTTTACCAAAGTACCACCTATCAAGAGACAGAACAGACGTAAAAAAAACCCTACAAAACTCAAAAGCAGTGAATGAGGTTATAAGAAGCAGCAACAAAGCCTTACTCTTCGGCCTGAATGGAGTCAGCGGGGGCCACGTAATTGCTCGGGATGTAGCCTTTCCTCCCCGTGTTGATGGAGCGAGCCTCCCACCAGTCTCCTTCTCTGCAGGAGAACAATGACAGGAGGGGAGATAAGACGGTGACTTGTTCATTTAACAGTCACTCATGTGTCCTGCTATCACTGATACTCTGGATGAAAGCTGTTTGATGGTTGATAAATCGAAAGGTCAGCTTTATATTCTCAATTTAGCCAGAAATGTGGCATTTTCTTTTGATTTTTTAAGTCATTTGTTCTACATTCATTTAAACCTCCAGAAAAAGGTTGTACTGACTTTAGAGTTAGGATGGAAAAATTCTGTCACAACGGCAACTGAAAAACTAATCTACTTTACATTACAATGCTAAAACCTCAGGCGACATCTCTGCCACAGCAGGAACGAAACAAAAGATCCGCAGCACCGTGCAAAAAGCCACCACGAGGAAACAAGTTGCAATCAAAGTATTTCACGAAAAACACATACAAAAGGAACAGGTGCAGTTTAGGATTACTGCTCTAAAGAGAGGCATCCAAACATCTAAATAACATAAGCCCAGAGAGAGAGAGAGAGAAACTAGGAAGATGCTCACGTGTTGTTGATGATCTGGAAGCGGTCTCCTTTTTTAAATGAGAGATCATCTGACGTTCTGGCTTCGTAGTCATATAAGGCCACAAAGAAAGTAACACCACCTACAAACACATGAAAAACAAAGTGAGCATTGTAAACACATCACAGCAGTGCCACAAAGAGGACATTATGATGCATCAGAGGGACCATATCGGGAAACAGCAGATTGTTTTGTGCACCCGTTAAAAGGCCAATTAAGTGAGATAAAACTGTCTTGCCGAGGTCTGAGAGCTCATACTGTATTGATTTTCTTTGGTTTATAATTCTATTGCATGAAAATATGACTACAGAGAAACACAATGACACAAACCAAAGGAAAGTCAATGTATCAAACCATTTTTTTACCTGACAAGGATAAAAAACATCAAATTTACAAAGATAAATTCAGTAAATTATCATCCAGCCTCACTCCCGTAGAGATGACATTCATACACCCACTGCTGACAACAATGCTGTCAATAATGCTGTCAACGGTAATCTCATTATCTCCCTTAGAAAGCAAATGCCATAGCAGTGCCACCTTTACCCCCTCCTCTGAAAGCAGATAATCCAACATAGAGGCGGATTACAACCTAAATCCCACCGAAACAGGAAGGTTCAGTCTCATCTCCTTGTGCCGAGGATCGCTGTAAGCCGCTCAGACACGTTTAGGATGATCACAGCTGATAGCAGGATGTTAAGTCTAACAAGGAAAAGATAGTTAAAATAACAAAAACTGGAGCATTAGCTGTGACACCCAAATGTTGGATCAGCACACCGACCAGGCTGAGGTCAATGTTAAGCATGTTTGCCTGATTTGGATCATTAACACAAGTCATGTTTACTCTTACTGCTGCTTCCCATTCATCTCAGCACACGTCTTTACACACTTAACATGATGTCTGTTCTCATCCTTCTGTGGCCAAGCAGTTGTAAGTGCAGACTAGTTTGAAAAATCATCAACAAAAGTGTAAAATGTGTTTTGAACATGAATATTAATTAATGCTCTTCATGATGGCCGCATTGTAATTTCATGTTACAATAAAACACTACTCACTTGAGACAGCACCAGAGATGGATCTGGACACAGAACCAGAGAAGGAGGACGACGTCCCTCCAAAGGGAGTCATGGCAGACGAGGAGCCGCCAAACGGCGTGAGGGTGTGGTTGACGTTTGCAGCTCCGGGGCCTGACGAGGAGGAGGGAGGCTGGTTCTGCTGCTGCTGGGTGGGATCGGGTCCATAGTGGCCTACGTGAGGCGTGGCGGTGGAGGCGTTGGGATCTGACGGCGTGGAATTTTCTGGCTGATACTTTGGGCCTTTGTCCTCTTTGCTCTTTATGCAGCCCATCGTCTCGCCCTGGCTGGAAGGACAAAACACAAAGTGGTCAATCTAATGACAGCTGACTGAGAAATACAGCATCCAATTCGTCACTCGCCTTTATTAACCACAGACAACGTCAGGGGCCGAGGGAGGTGTAGGATTAACGATTGCAACATAAGGCCTGTAGGAACATGCGTCATAAAATGAAAATTGAATGACCTGATATTAACATGTGAATCATTTTGTTGTTGATGTTGCAAATGCTAAGACCATAAGCCATTTGGTAACTGGAACATATGGGTAAGTTATAAATCCGCTCTGAGTCACGCACAACTCAAATGTGTTCTTTCAATTGTGTGTGCATGTTTTGAAGTATGACTAGTGCAGAACAGAGAAATATGAAGGTGATTATCATTTTATACTGCTGTGATCTATTACACATTGTTGTTCCATACAGAGAACACTTCATGTTTACACACATATAACTAACTGGAGCTAAAATGAAGACACTGAAAGGGCTTTGCAGATTCAGTGCTAACAACTAATTCGAGATGCAAAAGAGATAGTAAGATGACTACAAAGAGATGCAAAACAAACATAAACTGATGCAAAATGACCACAAAAAGACACAAAATGAGACAAAAAGTGACCAAAATGAGATGCAAAACAACTGGTGAGTTTTGTGTCTCTGCGTCTTTGAATGCTACATAATCTTGCCCCTCTGTAGGATTGGTGGGGGGGCCCATTACATGTCTGTACCCAGGGGCTCATTGCCTCACACTTCGTCCACGCCTCAGCCTGACCACGCCATGAGATTTAAAACATCGATGCGCCTCCATCTGCGTGGTTGTCATTCCTCCTCCTAACACAATTTGGCCGGAGTCACACTGAGGCATTCTTTTGTGAGGTGAGGGCCCAGAAAATGTGGAGACAATCAGACACGCTTGTAAAGAAGTCTGAGCTCAGGGGAGATCAGAACGTTTGCATTCGCCAAGAACAACAGCTGCTCGAGGAGTCGGACTTGCTTAATTGGCGCTGACACATTACAAGACAGTAAAACAAAAGAGGGCTGAAGTGAAATGGGAGCTTTTATTCAGAGCGGAGGAAAAACACGGAGTGCGAAAGCAGATAAACAAACACGGTGCTACCGGGTGGCGCTGCGGCCCAGTTGGTGACGAGGGCAGCAGTTCACAGAATAATAATCACGCATCGAGGAAGCAGAGGAAGATCCGCCGGTGCAGTAAAACACCTTTCACTGATTTTGGAACAGTGGCCTCGATGTCAGGAGGCGGGAGGGATTTTTCCGCATCATGGGAGGAGGGGCGTAATCGAGGGTTCATCGAGTTCCCCGGCTGAACTGCCAAGGAAATCAACAAAATGGGGACAAACCACAAAAACCTTCCAAAGATTCAGAACACTTTGCTCAAATAAAACCGTGCAACCGTTTAAAATTGCAGGTTGCAGCTCATGCTGAGCACTGGCCGTCCTCGACACAAAAACGTTTTATGAGTGGTCAGTCACTGGAGACGTGTCAGAATGAAACAGATTCCTTAAAAAACGTTCTTCAAAAGGAATATGCCAATAAATCTAATCTCAGATGTTAGATCCAGAGCCAATATGCCGAGAATGTTGGCACGGTGGAAAGACTTTGCATGAGCCAAACTTTCCTTTAACCCCCGCGACAAAACTAGTGTTGTGGAAAGCTGCTTCACCCGGAGGCTCAGTCGACTCCGGTGGGCTTGTGTTTCATCATCAGACAGACGAGAGCCTGGCGCGTTGGCTCGGCAGTGAACTCACCACACCATAAAACACTGGACAGTGTCCCAGGAATATTTGCACTTAAAAACGGAGGATGTTTTTCCCCTTCCAAAAATGAGCCATCAGCCATTTCATAAAAGTGACATCACCCTTCTAAAATTATCACGTAACTGCACAAATACTGAGCTGAACTTACGGAGCCTCTCAAAGGGAAAGGAAGTCAAATAAAACGCCACAATAAAATCAACATTTACATTCATAAGATACGAGAAGCCTGCTTTATAATCATACGTGTTTCTTTTTCTAATAAGTGTGGATGCTGATTAAGGTTTAAGTATCTATCCTCTGGTGCCGGTGCCAACCATGACCTGCAACGTCCCTGCTCACATTCAACCTTTGCTGTTTGTTTATCAAAGATGTTCAGCGTCCCAAGAGTTGAAACAAAACTTGACCAACTTTGACCACATATTGGCAGTGCTTGTGCTTAGTGCTAATTAGTTAGTGTTAACACGCTGACACACCAAACTAAAATGTTAAAATATTATCTGCTCAATATCGGCAACTTAGCACACTTTTAGCATTGTAGATAACTGGGGCCTCTCTGAGCCACAAACCGTGGCTTTTTTAAAATCATTTTTATCAAACACAATGAGGTCTTTGGCAACTGTAATCATAATACTCTGTGTGTGTGTGTATCTGTGTGTGTGTGTGTGTGTGTGTGTGTGTGTGTGTGTACATAATATAACTGAATATTTTGAATAAAGTACTACGTCATCAAAGCGCCGGCACCATCCTGGGTTTTAGCCAAAATGTAATGTAAATATGATGAAATGTAAACTGCATTTAAATTTAGATGGGAGAAGTTTAAAAGCTAATGTCTGTCGTATTTTTTGTGCATTTTCAAATGGTTCAAATGGTTTAATTTGAAACCTCAAAACTAACACCTAAATTGATCTCAAAATGTGTCAATAAGAAGAGATCATTTAACAAGTAATAAAATGTGGGAGGAGCAATAAACTCCTGTTAATGTGAATATTAAATCAAAGTGGTGATTATAATTATGTTTGTTTCCCATTTTGACCTTATTTAAATGAAACTTCCCAGTTTTTTTACATTCACAAAATATCAGTCGTGAAAGATCCTAACACTTTAATGAAATAAATGAACGAAATGATTCACAGAAAAAAGTCATCATTTTGTGTTTGGACACTTTGAAGGAAATAAGGCTCTGTTTAGACATTTAGATGTGCAATGATTCCTTTTTTTTTCATTCAAGTTGTTTCTTCCAACCAGCTCACAAATGATCATTACCTGTCTGATCCTCTGCAGGATCCTCCCTCTGCAGGATGGAGAATGAAACCTTCAATCTGGATATTCTACAGTTAGAGGGGTTAAAGGTCAGCCCCGAGACATCTATTCCCGCCTTC
>JAVQJZ010203958.1:0-15570 GCA_036025355.1 Leiopotherapon unicolor | reverse complement strand
TAACAAGACCCCACTCTGCTTTTCCCTCCATCTGCCTTGCTTCTTGTAGAGGGGTGGGGGCACAGAGGAAGGGTTAAAGTAACCAGTGGAAGACGGGGTGTAGGGCTGGGCCTCAGTAAGGGAGGAGGCGGAGGAGATGGTGGGGAGGGGGGGGGGTATAAAAGCTGACTGAACACAAGTGGTGCTTTATCCACCCCGTCCCGCTCTGGGTAAGAGGAAACCCCCAAGTACTCCGGCTGCACCAGCGTTAACCCTTTCTCTTTTCACTCACACCCCGCTGGACGTGTGCGCGCTCAGGACGAGAATGGCAGCATCATCCGCGTCGAGACCCAGAGAGCCCTGTAAAATGTTGGCTTTTGCGTTGCTTCTTGCCGCCTCACTCTTGAATGGTAAGTAGTAAAAAAGAAAAACAAAAAAACACTTAATGTAAAAGAGGGTCAACTTTTCAGGGATCGTATGTCCACCTACAGGGAGCGAGGGAGGGCCGGGAGGGGTGGGGTCAGGGTGGAGGAGTGTTTGTTTGAATGGTCTTTGAGTTGAATCCAGGTTTTAACCCTACAACCCTTTTACTCCCTGGAATGCTAACATATTATGTCCATACTGAAACCAAATCTGTGCCATGTGAGACTTCATATGTTTTGAAAAACGGTTGCTGATGTGTTTTTTTTCTCCTCCAAAGTGCAGACAGACAAATATTACTCTGGGATATACCTTGGCAAACAAAGGGATCATTTTAGAGAGGGTCTGTAATTATATGGAGGCAAATGGAAGTCTTATATGAGGATTTAAAGATGCGATCTATAGCTTAAGCTTGTGAATTTACAGTATGCTGCCAAAATGGAGCTTTCTGCATTTTCTCATGACTTTCCTCATCGCCTTGAACTATTCAGCGTTAAACCATGTGGGAGCTTTCCTCTGCAGCTATGTTTGCTGTTTCACTGACCTGATTCCCATGATCTTTGGGGACTTTGAGAAATGTGTGTATTTATATTTAGCTGGTTGAAATGTGAGGGCAGTAGAAACGTGCGTGACAGGAGGGTGTGGAGTTTGGTCGTTAATGCGGGTGGCTTCAAATATGGCTCTGCTGATATGTGAGGAGTCAGGCGTGTGTGTGTGTGGTGGTGGGGGGGTGTCAGGGTTAGCCAATGTGAAAGGTGTTTCTGATCTCATCTGCTGTTTTTATTTAACAAATCCACAGAAGTCAATCAACAGGCACTTCTAAATCAAATTAAGGGGCCCTGTTTCTGATGACTTTTTTTACTAAAGAATTATAACTTGTGATTGACTTTTTTTAAATTCACCCCCTGAATTCCATCAAAGATAATTCAAAACTTTGAATCCACTTTAGTTCACGTCAAAACAGATATGAGAGGATATCCAGACCTCAATACCAAAACCCAATTAAGGCAATAAATAATGTTTATGCTTTTCCAAAAGTAAGAATACTGCTTGATGGCTTGCCTATTTGTGGAGATCAATCAGGACATACGACTCCAGTTTTACCCCATAAAGTCCCAGCGGTGGCATGAAAAAAAGATGAAGACATGGATCATGTGGAGAAAAAGACATTTTTAGACGGATAAGCTGAGCTCAAATCATAATAAACACATGACAATGTCAAAAATTGGAACTGGGAATGAACTGCTGCTATACTGTCATCTATAGTGCTCTCTGTTGTGGCTGTAGATGAATCACACTCGACTGCTTAATTCAAACCTTCTGCCTTGTTCGTGGGATATAACTTATGGGAATGAGATCATCAGCGGCGAGAGGCAGCTGCATCTGCTTTGGTAAATGAAACTGCCTTTCATTTACCATAGATTCTGAATCAGGGGCTGCACAACCTTTACTCTGCTTATGAGGACTTATGAGGGGGAAGAGAAAGAAAAATCTGGATCTTGATGTGCACTGCAAAGTTTATCTTCACTGAAAATCACAAGTTGCTCACACAAAGCAACTCAAAACATGTGACACGCTGCAGCTGTGGCATTTGCGTGTGTCAAAAAAGATCAACAGCGACGGAGCAGATAGCGCATATTATACAGATGAGAAACTGAGTAAATACAAAGAAGAGCACTTAAGTTTTAACTAGATTTCAACTACAGGACAGAGCATCTGTCTCCTGAGTTAGACAAGAAAAAATCCCTCCCGCTGAATTGTCTTGTCAAGCGAGGAGATGGGAGCAGGGCAGAGTTATGTAAGTTGAGGAAAGACGGGCCAACTGTACAACTTTACTGTGATGAGGTCAAAGCGGATTCACAGATGTTAGCGAGCATAACGGTTGCCCAGACAACCTGGAGGGGGGGTGGGGAGGGCAGAGGCTAAACAGAAGATGATCAGAAACATCGGTTGGGGGGGGGGGGGGGGGGCGACCCCTGTTGAGAATGTTTAACAGACTTCTTTCAAGAAAGAGGAGAGAGGGTGAGGTGCATCGATGCTCGGGGAGTGAGAGACTTTGTCGTCAGTGACGTGACTGGAATGCCCCCGCTCCTGACCAGTTTCTGTTTTAATTTCTGGAAAACTGAACTGTGCTTTTACGATTACAATTTTCGTAATACGGTTTAAGCTCCGCCTGCCCAGTGAAGTGGTTTTCGAGATCTTTCTAGTTAGGTCCCTGCCCAACTTCGCTGGCAAAACCAGAGCATGTAATTATGTAAATCACTGTTTGTGTAGTAACCCATTGAGGTAACAATGTCAACAACACAGAATTCATTCCTCTCATGAAGAAAGTAGCACGGAGCGCACACACACACACACACACACACACACACACACGATCCTCATTCACTTGGGATAGTATGTTTCATCCTCTTCTAATAAGAGAAAAGCTGCTTTACCATTCAGCTCTCTTTGAACTTTTTCCAGCCTCTGCGATTTTCATCTCTTTTTACTCTGTGTGTACTTAAATACAATAAGTGTTGACACGAAACAGCCAAACAAGTTGCTTTCTCACACAAGCAGAAGGCACCGATATGTGCAGTGATCCATCAGATACATGGAAGGGAAAGGGAAATCGAGGCCTGGTTATCAGATGGTAAAAGCCTGAAAATGAAAATAAGTGATGTTTCAAAAGAAGTGAGCAAATCTTTACGTGTCGACTAAGTGCACTCTAGTTCGGCGTCTAAATGGCCTATTATAGTTGTTTTTCAATACCACCCTCAGACGTGTGTGTGCAAGTAATTACTCTGGTAGATTTTCTAAAAAGATACAGTCTCACAGTTCTTTCTGGACAAAATCAATGTTGAGCCGAGATCTGCTTCACCGTGCAACAGGATCCCCTAAAAGTCTACCTGCACACACTCAAACCAGACAGGCTCATTCAAAGTAATGCACGAGGTAGTGGGAAGTGTAGTGGGCAACTGTGGAAGTGTGTGTGTGTTGGGAGGGGGTAGGGTGGGAGTGATATAATGCTGCCAATTGAAAGCAGATGTCATGTTTCCTGATTGTGGTCCCCTGAAACAGGCGTCATGCTTTCGATAAGGCGCTGCAGTGGCCTCGGGGTTGGGCCGGGCAGGGCGCTGCAGCTGGGCAGCGTTGGGTGAGGTAAGCGCTGCGTCCGTGGGCTTGATTGAAACCATGAGACCCGGTTGCTTTTCTGCCAAGAGAGAAGAATGGGCTGGGTTCTGCTATTAATCGCTGTGACAGGGACGTCAGTGGAGTGGGGGCGCAGTTGGGGGAGGTGTGTGTGTGTGGGGAGGGGGGTCAAGATAGCGGGGTCAGCGGTCTGTTGTTTCAAAGAGGGTAGAGTTGCAGAGCGTGTTTAACCCTAAGGGACTCGGCTCCGATGTCGCATTCCTCTGCATGAGATTAACTCTCATATTCTGATTCTATGAGAGCCGCAGGATATTAAATCATGAAAACAGTCCTTATTAAGAAAACACCCCAAATGAATGATGCTTTCATTAACACTGATATTAGAAAAAGTAAAAAAATGGGACTTGGACAAGTTGAAGAAATAATAACATGTGCATGGCATGTGTTTATTTCTTTTTAATACGCTTACATAATTCACAATATAAACTCCAGATTAACATCTGGAGCTACACTTGAAAGAAAGTAAACTAACCTATCATTTATTTCCACACTTTTTTGAAGAAAACTTTTTAAAAATGACATAATGATAGCATAATTATGAGATCCAGATTGAGTAACTGAAAATTAAAAGCTATAAGAGCGCCATTACACTCTTTGTTTTGTCTCCACCTTTGATTGTTCTTTCAAAATCCATGTTGGGGTTTGTGTGGGAAGGATGGGGTGGGGTGAAGGATGTTGGATCAGATTTCTATCCAATTGACGCCAGAGTGATGTCACTGAAACTCTAAAGAGGTAGTTCGACATTACAAATTCGAGGCAGGACCAGAGGCAGCACCAGGAAAATTCCACTTGATAGCAGTTTATTTGGGCATTTTTATTACACTGTTCAGTTAAGCTGAAATACGTGTGTTGTGGTACACTACAATGCATCCATTTACAGTTAAACACCTGCATTTAAATGACCACATCAAACTTGAATACGACACTGGAGACATACTGGGTTTGTATGTGGTGATCAACCACCATGCAAGTCCCAGAGTGAGTTTAAGGGGGAGTCACATGCTGGGCCATCTACGTTGCCCCTTCACACAGACCCCACCCAACCAACAGTGTGTGAGGCATTCATACGTGTCCTGCTGACAGATACCATAAGGGATATTTCCAGGACATGTGAACCAGACATAGACAGAGGAGAGGAGGTGGTGGTATGTCTTGAGAGTGTTTATAGAAGCTGTCTTGACTGCGCAGACTCTCACACACTCCGTCAAAACAATTCAGACATCTCCCTTCGGCTTCAAAAAACAGCAGAAAATGGGTTTTGGCATTGGTCAAAGTTGAAAACTTCACTTGGGAATAGACAGATCAGAGAGATATGATATGGCTTCGGGGATGGACTGGTTTTAATTTCCAGTGAAAAGACTCCAGTATGTCATGCGATAACTATTGCATGCTGAATGTGGCAGGAAGAGTGCTAGTTGAGCCTCAGTCACCGGGAATTGTGGTCCAATAACATGAACTGACCATTATCACCCCACCAAGTCACCAAGTCACATCACAGAACTTCTCAGGAAGCCAACATCCAACAGCTGGCTCTTGTGTCACATATAAAGACACATAAGCATTTTAAAGCATGTGCGGAGTTGCGCAACATCTTAAATTTTAATGAAGGATTTTAATGTAAAAATTACATTAAAATCCTTCTGTCCATAAGAAGAGCACATCTGGCCAATGAAGTAGTTTACTGTAAGAGCTTTCAGGCTTTAAGACATTACAAGAGGCACAATGGCGATGTTTATAAGCATAAATGAAAATGTATGCAAAGTAGACATCCATGTGGAAATTGTGCGTGTTTACCATCACGTACACCCTGAAGCGAGCTTAAGAGACAGAAAGCTGGCAAAGACTTCTAGAGCCAAGTGAGAGAAAGTAGCTGTTACAATAAGGCTCTTGGCATGTTGCTTTACATTACAGTATACGGCGCTGGGAGGTGTGAGGGCCGAGGCCTGCATCTCACCTCAATAAATGCCTGAGATTAGCTGTGCGTGATTGGGGAGAGGGCGAGCAGACGGGGAGGGCAGGGAGGGAGAGGGGCGTTGAGCTGCAGACTTGTCTTCTTCCAAAGCCTGCTACATTCCTCCATCCGGAGTCCCAAGTGATGTGGGGGGAGATAGTGGGGGTTGTGGAGTTTGGGGGGAGCGATTCCAGACCGCAGCCGTCACTCAGAGCAATATGGTGGGAAAAATCTTCAAGAGAGCAACAAAGTCAGGGCCCGGGTGGCATGACATATGGAGTCGGGGGTTGATTAGGTCTGTCGAGTTTGTGCAGCGATAGCGAGACACACGACCGATGACTGATATCTTGGCTGCTTTTTAACATTACACAAAAAGAAGGAATGAAAGACGAGTCTGGGTATTAGGGGCTGACAGCGAGGCTCAGGGGCCGCGGACGTCTTCGACTCGTAGTTTATGCTTCGGTGGAACGGTTTCGTAAAATCAGCATACAATCGCCCTTATCTGTGGCTCTTGTTGAGTGAGCAAGTGTGGGGCAAAGGGCAGCGACAAGTTCAGAGGTCACACCGTCAGGAAGTGTGCTGACCTCACACAGGGAGCGAGGCTGCGGCAGACACCGGAGACACTGATGTATCAATTACAGCACAAAAGGGACAGGTCAGGGCTGCAGTCGCATTTTAAAAAGGAACAAGAAAGCTTGCAGTTTCTCTTGATACACAGCAATTAAATATTAAAGTAACCAAGACTTCGTGGTTGTTGTAGAACAGGCCTTTAAAAAACATAAAATCAAGCATTTGCCTGAAATTAATAATAGCCAGACTTTTAGGTCCATACTCAAAACAAAACAATAAAATTCACCCAGATTTTGTAGTTTCTGCAAATGTTGGTCATAAGAGGTAATTATACGCAAAGGATTCATTTCATCTGGCCCGTCGGGAAGCTTTGTTTATGCGTAATGAGTGATGGCTGGTCAGAGAGCTGGACAGAGTTTACGGGCAGTGTAGCAAAAAAAAAAAAAAAAAAAATGATGTGTGTTATTGTGTCTGAAGCTAAAGCAGCATGTTTTGCTTTATGAAAATGTGGCAGGCAGTTTTTACTAGTGTGCTTGAGGTGCCATGACATCATTAGCACACAACTAGTAAAACGCAGTTGCTTTTTACAGTATGGTTTAAAAATCTCCCTTAATCCTTCAGCGTTTTCAAACGTGCTTTATAAACAGGGAAAGTGTGTTAAAATAACAATGCTCTCTCCGTTTTAAAAAGGAAATGTGAATCCATTTCCAGTCACCCACCACAATATCTCCCCCCAGTATCTCTTAAACAAAACCCAAAACCTCAACTGTGACTGAAACAAAACACACTCATCAGCCGCAGCATCAATCTTTAGACATTTTTATTTTACAAAACCACTGACAGATTTTTGCCCTCCAGTCCACTGCAAGTCACCCAACAACAGAGAGAGATCACAGAGCTGAAACAAGACATCTCGACCTCTGCACTCTCCCACTCCTGTCCGTCACATTTGGATGAAAAAAAACCTGAGTTATGGCCGACCGTCTCACCCACTCTGTACCTCATCCTTCCTGGTAAAATAAACAGACAGACCACCCAGGGATGGGTGACGGACGGCAGCTGTAGGCTACAGTCTGCAAGCCAGGGTGTCTAATAGACAGACTTAACAAGGTTAGGAAGCCCTTGACCTGTCGCTGGTGCACACCCACGCTAATGCTCCTAATGGTAAACTAGAGACAGGGAACATGGTGAGACGAGGCACTAAATCCTCCACCTACAGTGAAACTTGAGCTACAAGAGAGCATCCTCATTCTTTGGAAAGGTCTAACATGGTTAAGAAAAGTATAAAACTGCAGTGAGATCAGCCCCCTCCACCCCCCCACATTCATTTTAACTATATACAACTAGTAAGGTTATTTTGTCAGTGCAGATGCTGCATGACAGACAGCTGCAATGGACAGTTGCTAACACTGAGCATACCAGAAGACCTCCTCGGAGATTACTGCCCCACCTGCCAGCACTCGCACACAGTGTTTACCCTGTACTCGTGGCACCTGTCTGTCACAATGATTTATCAAAGGAAGTCAGCGGACATGTGTCACAGCGCCGCCTCTGTGTGAGTAAACGGTGGGCCTCATGTGCGAAAAACCTCAAGAAGTGATGGGAGATGATGGGATGTCCACGAAGTGACAACAGAGAGCAATAGAGGAGAAAAACAACTAGTGTTGTTCAAGGAAGGCAGAAGGATGCATACAAAAAACTGCTTTAAACAAACAAAAGAGGTTTTTGGCTAGTATAATAAATAAATAGTATATTAAAACTGTTCAAACAAAAGTGAGTTTAAAGTTGGCGATTGCCCGATGTAATTTGGCACATTACAATAAAGTCTTGAATCTTAAGCTAATCTTTTACAGCCACGTGTGCACTAAAAGCCAAAACAGCAATGGAATCTTAATGTAAACAGAGAAACAGTGAAATCTAGTTCAACAGGGGGCAGCACTTTGCAATTACAAACCTGAAATCAATCACAAACTCAATTTGGTAACCGGCGAGGAATGACAGAGTGAGAAGTAATGAGATCTTTGGGAATGTTTCGAGGGTGAGGTAATTCTGTTGTTGTTAGACAGAGAGAGGGAAATCTGGGTGAGAAGAATGCATGCTGGGTACTCTGGTTTGACTCCTTGGATCCTGCCTTTGCAATTTGACCTCAGCAAATCAGAGCAATAAGAGCCGCGGAGTCATTAGCTCAGTGACTGCGGGGTGCGGTAGCATATTTTTCAAATTGGCACAGAGAATAAAGCGGGGCCTGGAAGTTATCCAGGTTATTACAACTTCGCAGGTGAAATAATTTGCAGTGGAAAAAATAGAAATATCCTATCAAGAATTTGATTTAGTGTAGCAATTTATCAAGAACTCTCACCCTAAAGTCATACAACTCTTAAAATGGAAAATCGTATAATGGCCTATTACATTATTCAGAAGTTTGGAAAAAGTGATGTTTGCAATGGCATCATTACCTGGAACCTTTTAGCAGCACATTTAATCGGGGCATTCGAGTGTTTAACAGGGCTGATGGAAAATCATTCCCCTCACATTAATATATTTCAGAAACTTATTTTGTGCACCCCGTTCATGCCTAACCTGATGCGAGTCAGTGTAACCGCAGGATCTTTTGAAAAACATCAGAGCGAAGAAGATTGCATCTCAAAGTGAATGACTTCATAGTGTGATCCATGGATCTGAGAGCATCAGATATCTACCACAATAAGATCTATTACCTAATCCTCCATCGCTGCTCAGAGGCCTCTTGGGACACAAACGAATCTTACAGAGAGCACACCAAAGAGCTTTCACACTTCACATGACTTCATGCATCTGAATGACAACTGATGCCGAGATAGCACACGTGAGAGACTGTCCGAGCTGCTACCTCACATTACAACTTTATTAAATCATGCCTGCAGAATGACAATAAGCTGATGTGAGATACCTTTATGGATGGAAAAAAAGAAAGAAACATCTTATGAGTCTAAAACAAAAAGCTCTTTGCTGCGATTGACAGTTCATATAAAGCGAGTGTGAATTGCACACAGTTAGTCTTTATGCTGAAAATGAGAAACTATTTGGCAGAAGCAGATTATATATCTGACAGCATGCTTAGTTTGAGCTGACAGCTTTCCCCTCATAGCGTTGGTCCCAGTGTAAGTGAACAGGAGGTCGGTTTAGAAGGAGGGGGGGCAGTCCAGGTCTTGCACTGAGAGAGTTTATTTGCTCAGACTGAGCAGAGGAATTAGTCCTCCGGTGGGTTATTAATTACTGGCAGTTCTTCAGTCCCTACACTCATCGAACTGAGGCCACAGTATGAGAGCTGTCCTAACGTTTTACTGCACTGCACATCCACAAATCCAGACTGTGTCAGTGTTGATAACAGTAACTTAAGTAGAAAAAAAAAAGTACCAGCACTTCTCTGCGCAGTGGAGCTCTCTTGCTGATTACATTTTAATGCCATTGCATCCACTGGTGTGAAGCGATTTGACAAAGACTTATATATCCTCCAAACAAAGTCTCAAAAAGCCATATTTTCATTTTACAGCAGGAGTCATGGCGCAGGAGGAGGAAGTCGTCACTGGGACGCCGACGCCTGTGAGAGCAGAGGGACAAGCAAGAGGAGACATGATCCCACAGATGACTAAACCTCCAGGTAAGAAACCCTGACCAGCACCACCACTCATTTATTCAGATATGTGGTAGTTGTGCTCTGTAGACTGATTTATCTAAACAAAGGAAGGGCTACCTGATGGGAAACACCCTATTTTTCACATATCCTAGAGGGAAAAAAGTACAAATAAAAATATCAACTTGCACTATGTGCACATTGGATATTAAGTTAAATAACAAAATTAAAGTGTTAAAACTTGACATAATTCCTCTGTAAAAGTCCATATCCTTTGTTTCAGTATCCAACAAATGAATCATTAAAAGTGATTTTTTTCTTTATTTGCAGCACCAGAGGATTCACAGGAACAAATCCAGGTTTGGCCTACGACTGCGCCTGAGGAAGTGACTGAACTGACTACAGCGACTACAGAAGAGGCAGGAGAGGAAGACAACAGCACCCCAGCAGCTCCAGAGAGCGGTTCTGCCTTTAAGGTCGAGGTATTCACTGATATAATGAAAATCTTGCAACCAGAGACCCCAGCACCGATACCTCCCAGAGGCGACGGCCCCAACAACGTACCAAAGGTGAGACACAGAAGACCCTGCAGCTCACGCAGTACTTCATAATTGTGACTAGTCTTATGTCAAACTTAATTATCAAATTCTCAGATTTTTCAAAAGGTACTGACACTTTGGTAAATGGTTCCTCAACAACTTGACAGGGATAAGTGGCAGTAATTTATTTTGAATTAGTAATTAAGGACAGAATTTTAAACTTTTGCTTTTGTCTCTGCGGGCCACACTTGTTTGGTCTTGTTTAAAACTGTTGCGTTTCCAGTCGAAATTTAACACAAGAGTGTGAATAATTGATTCCCATCGTGCAGCCAGTGGGACTCTTTAATGTTCATGACATGGTTGTTAAGCTATTGACGCTCTGCTGTAGACATCTATTAAAACAGCAACTATAATAATATGCTTACAATAGAAGGGAATGTCAGAGGTATTCAGCTGAAACGATCCACCATATGTGTGTTTTAACACGTTAAAAAGGCCACAAACATGATAATGCTGTGCAATTAGGTTGATGACACGCAGCGGTCAAGAGTGGAGTGGTACATAGGGAAGAGCAATAAAAGATAATTAAGGAGTTTTGGTTTTCTCCTGCAGCCGGTGCCACAGGATGATGTTGTTTGTGTCAGCAAGGAGGCGGTCCAGGACAAAAACGCGGTCAACCTGAAACTCAAGACCTCCTCCAACTGTGTAAGTTCAGAAAACACCATCTGTCTGTTTCTGTATCTACATTTTATATGTGTAGAATAAGAATCTGTATGTGTGGCCGTACAGAGAGAAGAAAAAAAGAAGGTTTGCTTAAAGATAAAATTTCAGTGGCATTTCAGTGATAGCAATGAATCCTAAAGGGGCCAGATGAACCTGCAGGAGGGCAAAATACTCAAGCACATATTCGCCACCACACAAACCAACAATCTTCACAAGCAGAAAATAGTCCGTAGCTTGGTTTTGATGCCAACGGGTGGGCTCACTGCAGCTGTCGAGCTTGTAATGTATAGAGGCCTGAAGCAGCAGTGTGTGTGTGTGGGTGTGTAGGTGGGTGTGTTTGTGTTTGCAAACACAAATTATTCAGTGCCTTAAAGGGATAACAGCTTTAAGGATCAATGGGAATCACAGCACCTATGTGAAGACCTGAAACCCACTAGATGTGATCTCACCTCTCATATAGCCTGAGAAGTAAATGCATTATTTAACATTTAAACACTGCATAAACAGCTGTAAGCAGCTAAATTACAACATAAGGGTCCTTGACAAAGACGTAAAGTACACTCAACAAACAAAGAATTTCTATAAAATACAGCTGGATTGTCTTTTCCTTATTTTTTCTGTAGAATTTGATTGTTTTTTGCTGAAGCACTGAGGAGGTCCTGCAGGCTCTGGCACCTGTGCTGTTAGCTCACTGAGGGCATTTGGTATTCCCTGTATGAAATAATATATGACAGGATGATGGAGTTGTAAATAAAACCGCTTTTGATGACATCTTGTGTACATCCCACAATCAGGTAACAAAAAAGCTCATCTAGCGCCTGAGTCTATGCAATTTTGGTGCCGCAGCAGATGAAATGTTAAGGCAGAAGGAGGTCACTGTGTCCTGCCTGCAGTCTTGTAAGAAAGCCATCTGTCCACTCCTGAGCTGGGATCAAGGGCTCCCCGCGGTGTGCCAGATTCTGATGTTGGGATCAGATCGGATTACATCTGGGAAAGGCTTGTGTGCAGGGGTTGTGATAGTCTTTATTGGATTAAAGACAAAGACAGATAAAGAAACATAGGTTGCAGGGATTAGAGGTGGACTGAAAGATCCAAGTTGATATTCAAGGTAGGTGTTTTTGGTACAGAGCTAATCGTGTGGGATTTGCTTTGGATGCCACATTTTGCAGTGTAGAATGTGATCAATTAAATCACACTGAAAGGACAGACAGATAAAGATTTTTCAGCACTAATTATCTTCTATTTTGGTCTCCTTGCAGGAAGACACCAAAGCAAAGATCGAAAGTGTTCTGCAGGAGCTGTGCGGTGAAGACTGTAAGTTAGAGATCTATCAGGAGGACAACTCAGACGAAATCCTTGTATCCGGAAAATATGTTGAAGGTCAGTAATGCTTCTGTGGAATTTAATATGATAGAAAAAAAGTTGAACAAGATGCACTATGATGTCTAATGGCCTTCAAATATTGTTGTTAATCCTATTAAGTTAAAATATTAATATTGGCCCTGTTGCTCCAAACTCTGTGATGGGTTATCTTTTTTTGTATTTATGAACATACATTTAACTTAAGTAGCATCTCTACTTTCACTTTAATAATAAATAAATAAAAATGTACTGTAATAAGAAAAACTCAAACCATTTTTTAATTTGCAGCTGATGTTGCTGGCATGGCTAACAAGTTCAACAACGACAACATCAAAGATAAGGTACAGTACCACTTATATTTTTTTTGTAGAAATACCCTACACTTGTATGTTTGGTTTGCCCTTCTAAGAGTACTACATATTAATATTAAAGCAGTGGCGTAGTAGTAAATTTATCAGAACATAATCAGTTTATTTGGGAAGTACACATTAGGGTTAATTTCCTTTCTATGGGGATGACCAAAGCATGAACCGAGCTGGTAGTCAACGTCAAGCCCTGCCATCATCACCCCATGTACATCCACAGGAAAAAGCTACATCCGCTGAACTCGGCCGCCATAAATCTGCTGGTTGACTCATAATCAAACTAGACAGGAAAATACACTGGGGAGAAGAAAAACACTCCCTGAGTTTGTAGACTTTTTAAAAAGGCTACACGCTGCCAGGCTGACAGTTTGCGTGACAAACAAAAAGCCCACAAACAATCTCCTTGTCAGCTGCAAAACATTTTCGCTGGTACCTTGGGAACAATCTGGGGTTATGGGTGTGCCTGTCACACCCCACTGTCTCTTTGCATCTGACGCATCTACGTTTCCCGGTTTACTCCATATACCAGATGACCTTATTAGCAATTTACCAGTGTTTCAGACAGACAGACACTCATCATTATACAGTCTGCT
This sequence comes from Leiopotherapon unicolor, assembly GCA_036025355.1. Taxonomy (NCBI): domain Eukaryota; kingdom Metazoa; phylum Chordata; class Actinopteri; order Centrarchiformes; family Terapontidae; genus Leiopotherapon; species Leiopotherapon unicolor. Next base: position 2,260 of record JAVQJZ010203958.1, on the reverse strand, counting down.
CACTGGCACCTTTTTGTTATGACACTGCCTTGAAGCCACAAAAAATACTGCCAGTGTTGTTGTTTATCCAGCTTTTGGTCACAATAGAGACAACAGCAAAAATATACATAATGTACACCTGAACAGCATTGTATGTGGTGTTTTCATGATTTGTTTGGTTTGCTGAAGCCACTGTAATTTTGACAAACAACAAATTTTTTTGTCATCAGACTGACGTGGTGGAGGCCGTTCCTCATTGGGGGAAGAACTCTAAGCTGGTGCTGGTTTCTTTGCTGCTGGCTGGCCTGTTGCTGGCTGCACTGCTGGTAGCTGGTTATTACCTCAAGACCCACCGCAAGAACTCCAAAGGAGTCAGACTGGTGAGTGGATCACACACAGTGTGTCACACTGTTAGTGTCTACACAAATATGCTGCTGTTTATATCTCCAGATACATAAAAGTTGTTTTTTCCTCATACAGACATGATTCTTGTCATCTTGTTTGAGCCACATTTAATTAATGTGGACAAAGCGTAGTAACAGAGATGCTGGCTACCATAAAAAAACCCACGTGGACCAACATTTTCTTGTAAAATCATCATAGGCTGGCAATGAAACAACCTCCTTTTCTGATCTAACCAAAGATAATTTGCCTCCACAAGACTCAAGACCACAAGACTTCACTGAGGAAATTGTACCCGCTGCCTGTTTATTTGAAAGTACAATTGGATTTGAGGTCAAATGTATGGTTATCCTCCATTCAGTTCCTCACTCAAAGCAGAACACACTTGACTCACATGTGACTCACATGTGTGTGTGTGTTCTGCTTTTTCTACTTTAACCCTTGCCAGGGGGCAACAGATGGCTTTAGTTGTTTTTTTTCTCTCAAGTTCATGACATCATTCCCTAAAGCGATTATATATGGGGGCACACCCAAAATTCACGGCTTGGATGAAACATAGTCTCGATTCGCCTTTGTTTTGGCATCTTATTTATTGATTAAGTTTCTGTCACAGCCATCAAATATAATCCTCAAAGTTTGGTCTGACAGACAGAGCATCAAAAAAGAGCAAACTTAAACAAAGTCACTCACAAAGAGTTTATATTTTCAACAAGCAGTAGTGAAACAACAAGCATGCATGCATATTGTTCACCTCCCAGCCATAAAACAATTACCGAAACCCTTCGAAGTGCACACACAGCTGAAACCCATAAACCTCATTAAGAAAGAATGCATTTGTTTATTTTTGAACAACACCCTCAAAGACAAACCCATTTTCAATCACACACTTTCGTGTCATGTTTGAACAATAAAATGAAAGTCGTTGGTGTTAAACGTGCATCATAGACCCGTATGAGCTCTGACATCAGTGTCGTCTGTGCATTTTTCTCAGGCCGAATCTTTCCAGGTGGACGAGGAGAACCAGGCCAATACCCTGGTGTCCGTGGCCCCCCTTCACCAGGAGCCCGTTGACAAGCCCAGCATTAATGGCGACTCTCCACCAGAAAACGGGACGAACCCTGCCCCCACCACGAACGGACACTCTGCCACCCAGACCCCTGTGGCCGACACTGAGATGTGAATCACGACACCCTGACCTCCTGATCTACCCATCACCCACTGGGACACACAACACACGCGCCCCCTCTGCTGCCTCAGAGACGGTCCACACACTGAGACAAATCCTACACGAATCCACCAGAAACCCTTCGCCTTCCCCCCTCTTCCTCTCCTTAACCTGCACCTCGCGGGACAATGACAGCAACGACGATGAAGATGAAGCTCAAAACTATTATGACGATAATGACAATGCCTGAAATGTGAAAAGTTTGGGATCACCGGCTTTTGCAGGTGTCGAAAGAAGCCTACAGATGCTGTGTTTGGGACCGCGACTGCTCAGCGGGGCACTGGCTGGGGTTTGTTAGCCACCCTGACTTCAGTCTGGTCGTAACGATCATTGTAGAATCACTAAATAAAGCCAAATGTGTATGCGCTGTTGATCCCTGATGAAGAAGCTGATAATGATCTTTCATTTCGATCCACCACTGTGGTGCAGCGAAACCAATGAAGCCAGGCAGGTGAAAGGAGACCAGTTTTTGTACTCTTGTAAAAAAAAAAAAAAAAAAAAAAGAAAGAAAGAAGAAAGGACTGATGCTCACTGCTTGATTGTTTTTTGTTGTTGGTTTTTGCCTCTCGTTGCCTTGGCCTTGTTAAGACCTTGTCAAGTGGGAGACAGGCAAAAAAAAAAAAGAGAAATGAATGCAAAAAAAATCCATCGAGT
>JAVQJZ010203943.1:0-14239 GCA_036025355.1 Leiopotherapon unicolor | reverse complement strand
TTTATAGAAAAACATGCAGCAAAATGTATGTGAATCATCTGAAACCTGCCTGAAGGCTGATAAAGTTGAATTACTGAACATGATTTATGATGATTTATCAGTTAGGTGTTGTGGTTTATTAATAAAAGAGAGAGACAACTTGAAAAATAAAGGAGCAGTCTGATGTTTAGAAAAATCAGTGTGATCGGATGTTGAAGGCCATGAAATGAAAGTTGCGTAGTTTCATTTTAAATGTCGTTCTGACTGTTGCCGTTGAGTGATAAGACTCTTAACACTTCAATTAAACATCATTTGAGCGGTTAAGCATCCTTTAAATGTCAAATTCTCACTTTCACGTCATTAACGGCAGAAGGAGCCGTTGTGCTGAACGTGATGCGAGTCACACCATCGTCTCCCTCCGGAGACACAAATCCCCAAACGGCTGCCGAGGAGCCGACTGACGCTGGAAAACATCCCAGCGAGGAGGAGTCGCCGTCCTTTCTCGACCTTCAGGGTTTCCCACACCAAGTTAAACGTCACTAACACACCTTAAAAACCAGCAAACTGCAGAGAAACACTCAGAATCTGTGACAGAAATAAAATGATTTGAAACCGGCTGAGCTGACAATGAGCCCCCTCAGGAGACTTTATTTATTTTCATCTCTGACGCTGACATCTTCCAGATTTCAGGGGACGCAGTTCAAACGCATGAGAGAGAGCAAACTTCTTATGTGATGAAGATTTCAATGTCGGTCTGTCATTTCGCAGAGAAGGTTTCCAAACGATGATGTATATGTCACTTCCTGTGAGGAGTGATTATTTCCAAAGATCATGAAAACTGAAGAGGAGCTTCCCGCCTTTAAGGTCGTTTTAATTGTTCATTATTAAGCCGGCACGTCTGAGCAGGATAAACTTTATTTCCTGGATCACCAACATTACAATAAGTAATGTAAAAGGTCACAGACAGACAGCATTCATGTCATCCAAGAACCATCATAATTTGCATTTGCAGAACTCATTCTGCACAATGTCAACTCTCATCTAATATAAAACTACCCTGTAATGGCACACTGCAGCATAATGGCCAATTTATGTCCATTCAGAGCCAAACTAAACCCGCGGGGCCTCCCTCGCAGTGCATTAAATAACCAATTTGCAGCGAAAACGTCATTACGGGAATAGTTCCCCGCCAAACGATGTCATTACAGTAACGACAGCCACTCTGGCGTGACGCGGCGGATGGATACGGGCTCACGCTGGCGAAAACATCCGTCACTCATTGTGCTCGGAGTCCTTCATGCCCGGCTGCCCGACACCATGAAGTTAATGTCTCAGACGCCATTATGGAGGAAGTGCCTGCTGTCCGTCCCACAGTATAATCGCACCGCCGCCATTCACTCCCGACTTAATCGCAGCATATTTAAGCTGGAGTTTCACAATAAAAGCATGACGGCTGATGTGGCTGATGGTGCCGAGCGAGGCTGTTTCCTGGTTTTTACCGAGCCACGGTGCCATTAACTCCCTGGGTAACCCCCGCAGGCGTCAATAAAACCTAAAACCTAAATGACACGGTTAATCACGACACAATTAGTGCGAGACGAGATAAATCTGCAGAAGTGTGTAAATTAATCTGCAAGTTTTGAGGGAGCCTCCTGCTGCTTTACATCTGCTGCTGCTGTAATCACGTCAGTCAGTCGAGGCTAATCAGCGCTCAGCGAGGTGCAGCTCTACCTGCAAACTCACATTTATGGGGGGAGGACTCGGGCATTGTTTCATAACCTGGAACGAAAGAGACTGCAGGCTCTCTCTCTACGCTCACATCCTGCTGCTGGTTCAGTGATTAAGGAGCCAAATTAGAGGTTGAGGTGAAGCCACAGCAGCTCCACATAAATTCAGTTTGTGAGGAAGCGTTTAAAGTGGATATTTTTATCCTCCAGCTGCATTGTGAGCACAGAAATGTGCAAATTCTGAAGCAAAGTGAGAAAAAAGCATTCAAGAAAACATCAAAAGGTGCAATCAGGGCCTTTTTAAAAAGGAAACAGCCAACCTGACTCTGTTTATTCGCTCTTAAAACTCCACTGATATCAACCAAACTTCCTGTCCGGCTCACGCTGATTTCCCTCAAAACGAGGAAACGTGACGTCACAGACTGACAGGAAACAGTTTGAAGACACAAACACTGCTGCTTTAACCCTTTTTTGCACATTCACTTACTGACTTTTATTGACTGGAGAAGCTTTAGTTTCTTTACAGACTTCGTTATCAGCACACGGCTCATGTGAATTTAACTTCTGAGTGTTAAAAGTACAAACTCACTCGTCCATCATGTCGCTGTTCGGTCCGCTGACGTTAGCCATGTGAGCTAACAAGCTAACATTTGTTGTGAGCAACATCAGCAGCACATCCATGATCCAACAGTGAAGACAAAATAAATCCATGAGACTGATGCTGTGTGCTTTTCTTTTCTTTCATAAACATGACGAATAATTTGATTTGTTGGAGAAACTCCTTGTTATTCGTGTAATTTACAGATATTAAATGAGTTAACGAGCCTTCGTCACTTCGATATCAGACCGGAAGGAAGAAATGTTCACTAAATGTGGACTCTCTCATTTTAAGGAGAACAAGTCTTTGAATCAGCTGACTTCTCTGATCACTGAGGGCTGATATCTTCCTCTCAGAGCTGCACTCATCTTTTTTAAGGGCCACTTCTTATTCCAGCCGCCTCACGCAGCCTCATTAAGATGCCAGGTGAGTGAAATTAACTCACATGGCAGAATACAAAACGAGCTGCCGTCTCTTTAAAACGGCGCCCGCTGACTTCCTGGCTTTACTTCATCGGCTCCGATAGGATCACGAGCCGAAGGTGACAAAGTCGAACCGAGCTGGTGACTCTGACGGAGACGTGAGATCAGAAGTGAGTGTTTCTGTCATAAGTGCTGAAAAAAGAACAACTAATCATTCATTTTTTAAATCCTCTTCATTTGCTGTCGGTCACAGTGTGGCTCTCTTCACCTTCCTCTTTATCAGTTTAATGGCGTGATGAAGCGTCATGAGTTCACTTCAGCATCACAGATCTGTTTCCTCTTCCTCCCCTCGCTGCCTTAATCACAGTAATGCAGCTTGTAGAGTCTTAATGGATTCACTGCTTCGCTCTGACTGAGAAAACCTGGGCTGGCGTCCACGCAGCCTGACAGCCAGCGAGCAGCCGGGTGAGGCCATGAATACCGAGCAGGCCCGGCGAGGCGGCGCTTTGATCTGCTGGATTGCAATCTGGTGGAGGGTAATAATGTCGAGGTGAGCGGCGAGCTACTGTACATCAACACGCGTCAGTCGAGCTGTAATAACTCGGTCTGGAGTCTCAGCTCTGATTTCAGCGGTGTCTTCTGGGAAAATGGAGTCCTGAGGGACCTCCTGGTTGACGGATGAGCTATTAAACGTGCTGCCATCTGTCAGTAACGTTTTTTACTTACAGGCAGTCTGGATTCACTTTTCGTGCAGTGAGGTGTGAACTGGGACGACCCTGCATGCTGATCGAGCACTTTTCAGACATATTTGTGGAAACAGTGTCTGAGTGGGCGTTTCCCACGGCAACGGGAGGCTGACAACCGAGGACCAGCGTTGCTAGGAGATGGTTGCTAAGTTTCACGGTTACTGAGGGATGTCAGACTGTACATCCTCAAAATATTTGTCTGACTGAAAATGTGCACAGCGTCATTTATCAACCATGTTTGAGCTGTTGAAGCAGACATGATCTTTCCTTTATAATAAAATGAGACTGTGAAAGGTGGTGATGAAGATGCAGTCACTGAATCTGCAGCTTCATGGAGACTTTCAGCTCATTGTTTTTCTGTCAGGGTCAATTTTACAGTTCTGCTTCAGTCAGTTTCAAAGTGTGGTTTTCACAATAAAAGCTGTGAGAAGCCACAGGACTCGACCTGCTGAGCCTCAAACAGCAGCTGGTGAACAGAGTCGAGCTTTTAGCAGCTAAAAAGACAGATACTTCCCTCAGGAGGTGGAGGAGACCAAACACGGAGCTAAAAACAGACTCACCCATCAGCTGCCATAAACGTGACTGAAGTTCAACATGTTTGACAGAAAATCACTGTTCAGCTTCCTGCAGCTTTTTAAGTGAAATTTTCTCGCATTAAACTGAATTCATGTCGCTCAATCAACACACAAGCTCATGAAGACTACAAAGACCAGTGGCAGTGAAGTGCAAATATCCTACTTCCTCTCTGTCCTCTCAAAAAAAGACACACACACCGGTGAGCTGCCACAGCATCACCTTTGTATATGATGGTGGGTTGATTGAATAAATCAATATGTATGAATATGTGTGAGCATGATGTGACGTCTGTGTTCACTAACTCAGAAAAAAAGTGGCCAAACAAACTCTGAATGTTGAAGTTTCCCCTCAGAAAGTGAAGCTGGTGGTTAAAATCAGCTCTGATTCCCACCAGATGTTCGTTTCCTCGTTATTTCATCACCTGAGCTCTCCATCTGTCTCCTGCGAGTCTCAAACAAACACACCAGGACAAAGAGGAGTTTCTTACCGTAGGCGGAGTCGGCTGCAGACTCCTGGTTTCGCGTGGTCGCCAACACGTCAGCTGTAAAAACCCACAGAAACACATGAATCTCCTTCAGATTCTCACCGTCTCATTTAACGTCTGTGTCACTGTTGTACTTTGACAATCCGCTGACTTCACAGCGCTCACACCTCATATTATGACCGTTATCATCAGTATTGTAGCTGTAAAACGGCGGCTTTATCTCACCGTGGCAGCTGTCTGCGTGAAACGAGTGGTCGCCCTCGATATCCTGCTCAAACCCGGCCCTGCAGAGAGGAGAGGAAGCACAGAGGAGGGAGGAATTTAAACAAACAAAAGACTAAAACATCCATTACAGGACAGAGCCAGACACGCTGCCTCCTCTCACGACGGTTGCCGTGGGATACCGTTGCAGTTAATCGATGATGCGCGTCCAGATAAAGAGTTGAGACAGCGTTAATTAGATTATGTCACATAGTTCATCTCCAGCTCATCGGTTACTTCGAAGGCTGGAGACTTTCAGAGGTCGACTGAGGAGAAAAGAAACAACAGATCCACCTTTTCTGGTCGTCCAATTAGTGATAAAGGAAGGTGACGGCCGTCCAATCAGGAGACAGACAGTGACGAGACGGCCGTGAAACACACACACACACACACACAGAGCAGTAAAGTGTGACGGTGTATATTTCACCGGCAAATGAAGCCATTTACTTTCCTCGCAGTGTCTCCGTTTGTGCCCCTGCTGTTTACTGCCTCTGCCTCTTTCACCACCAACGTTTCCATCTGACCTTCAAATCAATTTTAAAGGGACGACAAATCAGCTTTTTACTGCGACGCGGCACAAAGCGACTGCAGCACAACGGAGGCGGCAGAGCGACGGGCCGATCCTGTGATCTGTAGTTTGCACTGCTCACATGCAGAGAGATTAAAAGCTCTGCAGGTCATCGTTGACTGACAGACACTTAATTTACCTCAATGGAAGAAAGAGACAAACCTTTATTCCTAATTTGTGCAACGCAAAGTCAAAACGTCCTCCTCGTTTACCTGCTGTCTCAATGAACTCAGTCTGATGTCTGAGATTTCTGATCTGTGCACGAACACGAGTTTGTGACAAAGAGTCCTGTTTGACTCTTTTTCAGTACTTTTAACTGTCCAAACTTTCCAAACCTTCACAGAAAACATGAGACTTGGTTGGTAGTTTAGAGATTATCCTCAGCTAATTTCCAGTAAATGTGGCAGGTGGACGGTCATCGCTTCGTTGGGAGATAAACGCCCTCAAGCAGAATCAGAAGTCTTTCAACAATTATCTCGAGTGGTTCTGGCGAAGGTCTTATTTTTCCGCCAGCCAGAGTTGATTCATTTTTCTTTCAGGAGACAAAAACGTTTGGCGGCTCTCCAGCGAAGCGACTCTCAGAGCCTCAGAAAGTTGGAGTTGATGTTTCTGGAGGTGGACGGATGTTTTCCCAGAAACATTTCAAAGAGTGAGGAGCTGCTTTGTTTTTCCAAACGTCTGCAGCATTCATCAGTCTGATTCATCACGTCCTCGTTTCTCCAGCTCTGTTTATCACCTGCCTGTATTGGCACAAACATTTTCCACCTGACTGATCGAGTGAGCGAAGAAACGTCTGCTCAAACTTTCTGTTGGTAAAAATGACTTCTTGTTAGCGTTCAGAGACTTTGATTTCACTTCACACTCTCAGTATTTATCACTTCTTCTTTTCCATTCATGTTTTTCTTCACCCTCTTTACTCCTTCATAACTCTTCTCTCACCTTTGCTTTCTTTTTGTCACGATTGATGCTGTTAATCTGGATGAACACAGCTCTGTAAGTTCCTGTTAAAACTGACGTCAAACTAACCAACAACGGACGTATTAAAGGTAAAACTGTTCATTCATCTCTCACACACTAAGAGTCTGTGCTGCTCTTATTTTGCTGTTCAGGATGTTTCTTGTTTTTCGTCCATCGTGTAGCGATCAGCCAATAAGAGCGCAGGATGTGATGCGAGCAGAAGCTCTGAGCCGGCGAGGAAAGGTCGACTTTGACTGTTGTGTTTCCAAAGAGCGACCGTCAAATCCTCCTGGTTTTTCCACAGTCCCACATGATAAATGGCATCTGGATGCTTTTATGGCTTAAACTTTGGTTCGTTCGTTTTTAATCCAAAGGCTGCGCGTCGTCTGGAGAGGAGGGTTTGCGGATCGAACTAAAACCACATCCAGCCTCTGTGGGATGAACTCGAGCATCAGTTCATCAGCTTCAGACCTCTCCGACTTCTCTACATTTGCAGATAAGTTACCTTCCCTCAGCCTGCAGAGCACACAGCATAAATAAGTGAACGCTGCAGCAGAGAGCAGTTTCCGTCACATTTAATGAAGCCTACATGTTTGGATTTATTATGAAACCATCATGCTTTGCTCTTCTCGTTCGCTCTATATTTACCTCTCTGCTCCTCACTTATTTGCTAACTCCTCCGCCCCCTCAGTCACTCAATATTTATCTCCCTTATCAGTCATCCTCTCTCTCCATCACCATCTCTCCTCCGTCTCTCGAGCTTCATTTCCACCAGCGTGGGCCGAGCTGTAAGTGAGGAAAGAGAAAGAGAAACGGGAGGAGGTTGTTGCGACGGCGTGCCGCTATAAATCCGAACCCTCTTGGGCACCTAAACGCCTCGTTCATCTAGCGGGGAGCGACTCGGAGGAGGGGATGGAAATAGACTCAGCCAGTTATAAAATACAGCCAAGTTATCAGTTGCTGCTGAATTGTATTTTCATGTTCTCGACAGCGAGGCTCCACAGTGGAGGCGTTAACAGGTTTCTGAGGCTGTTAAATGTAATTATGATGTATAAATGGCTGCAGAAACTTTCAGTTCAATAAATGAACATTTACACACACTGTGCAGTTTCCTGAAGCGCTCACGCTGAGCTCTGATGAAGACTCGGGTCAGCGGCTCATCCGCTCACTTTACCTCTTGGAAACTTTCTCAGAAAGACGCCAGAAGGCTTAAAATCAGCTCAACGTGCAGAAAAATATCCAAACTAGAGGCGAGAATCGTCGTCACCTCACAGTTTGATTCGATTACCATTCAGAGGGTCACGGTTCGATTATCAATCAATCTCTCTCCACACTTTATTTTTCCCCGTCAGCACAAACGAGTGTGTCCAAACTTTGTCTTCTAAAAAGCTGCGGTGGTTTGATGTCTTCGTCTCTCGCAGCTGCTCTGACATTTTGTCGCGGTTTTAAAATGGAAACACGGCGCCGCACCAAACTCCAGAAAACTGATCTGATAAAATATAAATATAAAAGGTAATTACTGCGTTGATACAGAATCAACAAAACATCATGAAGCATAAAAAATTCATTACTTCATCCAACCAATCATGTCATTGTCAAATATTCTGTGAAATCTTTTTTATTTTAAAAATCCTGAGAAACTGAGACTCGTCTTAAATGATGTTAAACTTGACATTTAAGGTCAAATAAAACTAGATTTCTTGGATCCCTATTACACATCACCGAGTGCAGATTATCAGTCATGTCAGAGAGAGAAGTTATTAACCTTTAATAAACTCAAACGCTCTCATCTCAGCGTGAAGCGCCTCATTTCCTGACGCTCTCGGTGAACTCGTCTCGAGGCGTCGATTCGGCCGTTACGAGAATTTAAACCCGACAGCGCGCCGGCACAAACAGCCACATAAACTCGACCCCGAAGGGCCAATGAGGCGGCAGCAGGTGCTGAACACACAGGTGAGACCTGCTGAAGGTGTTAAAGTCATGGAGGGAACTGAGGAATAACAGCACAGAGAGGAGTGTGTGTTGTGTGTTTGAAAGTGTGTGTTCAAGAGGAAAAAAACACACGCATCACCAGTTAAAAAGCAAATACTGAAGGAGCTATTTTTGATCTTTATCTTCTTATTTTCAGTGCAGTAACAGTCTGTATATAATTTATTTCTATATTTTATGTTAACTACTTCTTTTCTTCAGGATACTTAAACAAGTGAACTTCCCCACGTGCGATTAATAAAGTTTTATCTTGATAAAGATGCGGAGTGAAGTTGTGTTTTAGGCCTCGACCTTTATTTATATTCTCACAAATATTTAAAGTCATTTTCTACATTTTGCTTCCACAACAGAAGGAGGAAGTTCAGTGTGTGTGTGTGTGTGTGTGTGTGTGTGTGTTGTTAAAGCAGCTGTCGATCTACCTTTGGATCAACTTAAACACACACACACACACACACACACACGGATGCAGACCGTCTCCAGGGAAACGTCTGACTTGCTGCCACGACAACCGGGTCCATCTGTTTGTCCCTCTTCTCTCCATCTCTTTACTCCTCTACCTGCCTCTCTCTCTACAGCTCAAGTTATTTAAACTTTTTTTAAACCTCTCCAAGTCTTTCCACCTCTCCTTCACCCTCCATCTCTCTCTCCATCTGTCCCTGGAGGAAACTTCCACTTATCAGCACAAGTTTGAGAAGCTAAACTCACTTCTGCTCAGAGATTTTCAGCTGGATAAAAAATCTGTCTTTAAAAACTCTTCTGTGTTTTTGCTTCGATCAGCTGAACCAAACTTTATCGGCTCCTGCAAACACAACAGGGAGAAACGTTAAATGTGCATCGGGACGGGGGCTCGTCTCTGGACTCTGCAGGTTTCTGACGTTAACAGGAGCCGATCAGTCGCAGCTCTGACGTGATGCGCTCTGACGCTAATCGAGGATAATCACCAGACTCGGCCCGACTTCGCTGCCGAGCGCGCAGGACAAACACTGCTCTCCCATCAGCCTCTGGAACAAACACCCGTTTTCAGGCGCCGTATCGCCCGTCGTGATGCTGATTAAAGGCAACGATGTCTGCCGATGAATTACACGAAGCCCTCAGACTTTTACTGGGTCAGTGTGGTGCTTTAAGTTTGGAGAAAAAAGGAGGAGAGACAGAAAATAATTTTGTCTTCTTTCGTCTCGTCGTCTTCTGCCCTCAAATCTTTCTGCTCCACTCGCTCCAATCACGCTCTCACATACAAACCTCTTTCATTTCTCTCTTCAGACCCATTTTCTTCTCACTTTTCCTCCTCACTTCGTGGCTTTGTGGACACTGTGTCATATTACGCTGGTGATCAGGGTGAACATCACATCTGCTAAATGTTTTGACACTTTAACGTCACATAAACTACAGAGGCCGGCGTGATCCGACGATTAATAATCCTGGAAAACAACAGTCCAACAACAGACTGTGAGATGTTAAAAAGCTCAGGAAGAAGCAGGTAAGTGGACTTTGAAGTAGGAAGGAGAAGTTTTGAGAAGTTTTAATCTGCAGGAACTGAAACTTCACCTGCTGATGAAACACGACAGCGAACAGGCGTTTGGTTAAAAGAGTCGATTCGCCGTTTCTCTGCTGTTTCCTGTCGGACTCACGATGAGCAGTTTTCAAAAGATCCCAATCGATGCAGCCGAGTCAGAAACATCTTGTGTCTTTTGTCCTGGAGATTCAGAGGCGTGTAAAAACCTGCAGTCTTCAGCGGACGCCGACCAAACATCAGCATTTATCGACCCTCACAGCTGGAGCCTGGAGGGGCTGTGAAACATCTGGAGGAGACATGCTGAGGAGGAAACTGAAGCCTCCTGCTGAGCTCTCACTAAAAGTCCGACAGACAAAAGTGAAAAGACCTCGAGGCTGCTGCCATTTTAACATCAAGAGCTTCAGCAGATCGAAGCTGAAGTCGAGAGCAGGACGGCGGCTGCAGAAAAGTTTCCTCTAAAGCACATCTGGCAGGTTAAATTAGGGTAAATAAAGTAGTTTTTGGAGGTGGACACTTTGATTACCCAAAGAGACAGAAGAGGACAGTAAAGCTGTAAATCTGCTCGCTCTGAAGCTCCACGTCAAAGTCAGTTTCTCAAAGCTGAAATATAAATCACGTCGCGGCCCATCGAGACAGAAACTGACTTCCTCCTCGTTGTGCTTCCTCTTCCTCTTCCTCTCTGACACAGACGTCTCCATCTGAGCTTTCCTTTCTGTGTAATATTCTCCGTCTCTTCTTCTTCTTCTTCCCTTTCCACCTCTTGCATCACGTTTCCTTCCTCGGCTCTTTTCATCTCCACCGCTTCATCCCGTCCATTTTAATCTTCCTGCAGCTTCTCCTCTGTGCGTGTGTGTGTGTGTGTGTGTGTGAGCGCTGCAGTGTTATTGTTTCCTGTGTGAGTGTGTGATTTTATAAAAGTCGGCAGAAAACTACTCCTTCTTTCAGCAGAAGTAATTGAACCGAACTCCTCCATCAGCTGGCTCGTTTGTCTTCAGTCGAACATTCGGAGGAAGGAGGACGATTTCACACACATCATCATCTTCTGTGGTTCCAGCTTTTTCTCTTTGGTGTGTTTGTGTTCAGAAAGTGTGTTTGGAAACAAGCAGAGCAGGTTGGTACAGACGTTCACATCGTTCCTGGCCTCTTTTTCTTTCTTTGCTTCATTCAGGCTCTTTGCTTCTTTATTTTTTGCAAACTTGTGTAACTTCACAACAGAAACGATGAACTTGCTCTCCTCACAGATCTGATGAGGTTTGGGAAAGTTTAACTCTTCCTCCAAACATCAGAGCGGCTCCGTTTGTCCAGATTTTACTGTTAAAACGCGCTAAAAGAGAGGATGAAAAGATGAATCTTCCCCAGAAAAAGACAGGCGACCCCCCGGAGGCTCGCTGAGTCATCGATCGATGCGAACAGACACGTCGGGAGGAGACGAGCGAATAAAGAGCTGTCAGCTCAGACAGAGAAGATCTGCAGAGATTACCAACGCCGCTCCGTGTTTGACACTGATCGCCTTCACGTTGGATCGAAATCCTGAAGAGACAAACTCCATTTGTAAAAGAGGAGATGAAAAGCTGAAGAGTCGAGAACGAGCAGATTTTCTGAGATTTTCTATCATCAAACGTACTTTTGACTTTAAAATCAGCATTTTATCAACCTGAGCCGTTTGATTGGTTTAAATTCAGAAGAACAGAAACAGTTTTATTTTATGTTGAATAAGAAAGTAAAAGAGACACTAAAGTAAAAAACACAGCCAGTGTCGTGATTTATATGATTTCTGCAACATCCGGTTTTTCAAAATAAAAGATATTTCTTTTGTTATGCCTGTCGCACCAAATATGTCCTGAACCACGAGGCCCAAACGGAGCCGCTCCTCTAATTTGTTGTAAATCTGCACATGTGGGAAAAAGCTCCTCAGTAATTTGTCATTTTCAGATAACGGCTCCTCCTTCAGGCGCGTCTGTGAACTCCCACATGCTTTTAGTTTGACTCGAAATTCAACACACGGGAGCCCGAAGATGAAATCCCTCGTGCTTCTGTGCTGGAGTCCATCAATATGCCGAGACAAGATGAGGTTTTAGCTTACACACACACACACACACACACACGCGCACACACACACACACAGAAGCCACCGTCCAATCAATAACTCCGAAGTGTCAGGTAGCTCGAGCCCACAACACTTCACGACAATCGATCTGCGGCAAAACCATCGCTTATTCCATCAGCCTCCAACACACACACACACACACACACACACACACACACACACACACACACACAGACTGAAGCAATATTATTTTCATATCGGCCTCTCTGGGAGGTGTGTTTTAATCCTGTGAGAGCTGCAGAGCGTCTTCTGTAAATATCATCAGTTATAAAACTCGCCGCTGCAGGAGAGACGAACTAAACGCATCACGGCGTCGTTTTATGGCGGCACGAGTAAATTGACGCTCATTTATCTGTCGCGTTTTTAACCGCAGCGACTTTTAATGAGTCGTCACCTCACGGAAAAAACTCATTTAGTGGATCCTGTCTGAAATAACAAGCGTCTCTGTTGACGTCGGGTCAGATGGTGACAATTTTAATGTAATCTTGGTGGAGCTGCAACTTATTGTGTTGTTTGTTTTCAACTAATCTGCCATTTTTTCAATGATTTATTAGTTTTTTTTGTCTGAGAATGTCAGAAAATGGTGAAAAAGCCCTTTACAAAGACTAACTAGCGACAGCTCGTCCTTAAACTGAAGAGTTTTCGAGCGTCTGTGACGGAAAAGACTTCATGTGATGTTTAATCGTGTTTTTTAAAATGATTATAGATTATACATGTTGTCAGAGAGACCTGACTCTGATAATAAAGTTTTATTCAAACTGAGGCTGTTTGTGAAGCAGCAGGATGAACATGAGTCAGCGATCAGCCACTTTTACTCTACACACACTTTATTTTACTACTTTATTTTACCACCACACTCTATCAGCACATCAAAACTTTTCCTCCACATGATCGTGAAGTTTCATCTTCTCCGATCTAAAGCCTCCGACGTGTAAACACACATCAACGTAATGATTCAGAGCAGAGATAATAAGAAGAACACGACTCGTCTCCTGATCTGATCCTTTATCTTATAACAGCAGCTTTTATTTTGAAACTTTATTTTAAGTGTAAATTTCTCCCGAACAGCTGATCTCTCGTCAGTTTCAGAGGACGTCTCGCTCGGCTGGATTTGTTGGGACGACACAGTTACAGAGTGGAGCGTCTTCCCTCGTAAATGATCTTTGTTTCGGTTTCCCGCCGATTTAAAGTCGGTTCGTGGAAACGAGGAGCTGCTCTGATCTCGTCTGATCGTCTCGGCACATTCGAAGCCTCGAAAAACGTGAAGAGGACTGAAGAGAAACGAAGGTGAGAAGTCACAGCCGCTTCGGTCAGGTCGACCTGACGCACCGACGCCACAAAGACTCAATCTGTCCGCACATCGCGCGGGAAAAAACAGCAGATTAAATAAGTGCGAGTCGGACTGAGCAAACTTTTATGTGCAGAGATTTACGCCCACAAAGTGCGCGCTGACATCCATTTTCACATTTGTCCCCATTATGTTTCTCCATCCATCCTCTGGCTTTGGCTGTGAAAGGCGTCGATATACGAGCCTTCGCTCGGCGGCGGCAGAAATACGAGCAGCCGTCACAGCTTTATTAGCCGCCGGATTGATGGCGAGAGAGGAGGAGAGCAAAGAGGAAGTGACACGTACTTGAATCCCGGCGCCATGTTGGCACAGCTCCCGGTCCGAAGCCAGATGCAGTACGGATCACGAGAGGCCAGGCAGGCTCTGCGGAGAGGAAGAGGAGAGGAAGAGTTCATCTGCATCTTCATCATCATCATCATCATCATGAACACGTCGAAAAAACGCTCGTCTGCTGTAACATCTGATCACCAGAGCTTCAGGTGGACGTTTCTCTTTCAAAGAAAATAACAAACTACATGTGTGAATACAGAAATGATTGTTTTAAAGATAAAACAGGAAACAGAGAAAAATGATGAAAAGTGAAAGAAAATGAGATAAAAATAAAGAAGAAAGAAGAGAAAGAAAATGAAACATGGAGAAAAAGAGGAGAGAATAACAGGAAACAATAAAGAGACAGAGAGAGGGAAGGATGCATAATTACACACACACACACACACACACACACACACACACACACACACACACACACACACACACACGCGCACACGCACACACACACACTCTTATTTTGGCTGGCTTGACTGTGAACTGTGTGTGTTTGGCATGTGAAGTGAGCGTGTGTGTGTGACTGGCAGAGTGTGAAGGAGATGAACTGATAAGTGTGTGTGTGTGTGTGTGTGTGTGTGTGTTAGACATTAACAAAGATGCAGAGTTTGTGTGACAGTTTTATGTGATCAGTTTGTCA
>JAVQJZ010203873.1:0-14124 GCA_036025355.1 Leiopotherapon unicolor | reverse complement strand
CCATGAGGTGAAATATGTTTAGCTTGTGACTGGACCTCATGACAGCTGGTCAGACAAAACAAGACATTTGAAAACATGACCTTAGACCCTGATTTTATGAACAATCAGCCTGTTTAATCAAGAAAATAATCGATGATAAGAATTATCACACTTATTTAGCTACATGACTGGCAAACAAATAACACTGATGTGAAAATAAAACCTCGCTCTGACAGCGTGTGATGGTATTTCACTGTACTGGACATCATCTCCTCACCATTGTGCATGAGTGTTAGTGTGTTTAATTTTCGAAAGGCACATTTCTGCCACTGAATATTCACCAAAACCAACCTCAGCACAGACACACAGTCTCTCCTTGTGCCCCCATTATCCTTTCACTTGTCTTTCTCACTGCTTCACTTCACTTTCTTTCCTTCACACCTTTTGTGCCTTGTCTCTCTGTGTGGTACAGTACACACTGTGTGTGTGCTTTTATAGTGTGTGTGTGTGTGTGTGTGTGGGTGTACGCTAATCTTTAGATGAGGGGCTGGTGGTTAAATCATGATGCATAGTCCAGGGCTGCTCTGGCCACTGTCATTAATCAGTACAGGGGCGGGGGACGTATCTGCTTTTTATCCATCTCTTAAATCAGTCACTGCAGCTATCGGCAGCCCTCCCTCCTCTCCCCCTCTTCTCCCCTCCATCTCCTCCCTCTCCCCTGCACCTCCTCCTTCCCCCCCACGGGCCGCTGATTGAAGTGGCATTGTTTGGGAGACAAGCGGCGCTCAATCAATAGGCAGTCTCACTAAATTACCGTTTGCATGAAAAATGAAGGGCCGCCCAACCTGACTCCATTCAGCTGGGGATGTGCTGTGTGTTTGTGTGTGTGTGTGTGTGTGTGTGTGTGTGTGTGTGTGTTGGGGTGAGGGTGTCTGTGTGTGTGTGTTGTGCCCAGATTGGTGCAAGAGATAGAAATGTGTGCATTGGACGTACTGTAGGGAAGAGAACTGTGTGTGTGTGTTTGTGAGGGGACAGAAAAGACAGAGTGGGCAGGTAGCAGAAGCAGGTTATGCGTCTCTCTCTGCTACACCGTAAAATCTTTTGAAGACCACCTACTGCTGCATAGGGATGCAGGAGAAACAGGAGCTCAGGCTTTCCTGGTCATGTATTGATCATGGCTCGTTAAGGATCTCTGCTGTGGGCCGACACTGTGACCCCCACCTTTCCCCTTCACCCTTCAACTTTACCTTTCACCCTCACCTCTGTCTGACCTGCCCAGTCTACCCGGCTCATTTCCAACATCCCTTCTGCTCTTCAGAGAGGAAAACTGGGGTGGATGAATCTTTTCGGGGTTTTATGTGCGAGTGTGAGCACATGTAGCAACCTGCTGTTGAAAAAAACTGACTTCCTGGCGTGCAATGTGTGTGTGTGTGTGTGGATTTGGACGGCCAAGATAGGCTGGAGTGAGGTCTCAGCCTCTCTGCCTGTTTGTGCTCTGCCCTGACCTCTGGCTATTAATCATCTCTAGATCTGTGTTTACCCTCAGTTCAGCTCTCCAGCACACAGGCACCTAGAGGGGCAATTAGAGAGGAACCGCCGCCCCAGCGCAGAGGATTGCCCCCCTCTTCTAGTCACACACAGACACACAGATGCGCACACACACACACACACAGAGCGAGGCTCAGAGAAGCAGGACCCAGCCTCACCCAGAGAGCCAGCTATAATGTTTTTATTTACTTTAAAAGCATCCTGCTGTTAATACAAGTGGCATATCACAGTGCTGCCATTATATTTGTATGGGAGAGAGTTTGCGCATCCCTTTGTTCAGGCATGGTATGTATGTGTGTGCGTGTGCGCACATGTGCACGGATGTCTCCCACCCCCACAGGGCATACCAAACATGCATTAGTATAAGTTGCGCAGGCTGAGTCTCATCCAGTGTACATATGGTAATGGATGGTGTGTGTGGAACATGTCAGCCACCTCATCATGTAAAAGCCTTCGTGTACAGGAGGGAGCACAGAGGGCTGGCAGGTAGGCATTAGGCAATATAATGGCCTCTATTTTTACACTGTGGAACACAGTTGAAGAGGCGACGCTTATGAAGCTTTCAAAAAAGCAGACACGCAGGTGGGGGGGTGTTATAAGTGGGTAAGTGAGAGAATAAAACTGCTTTTCAAATTGCCTGACTGTTGGACCCGTTTGTCTGTGCCAGTGTGTCTGAGAACAAGTGCACACATGTGTATTTTTGTTGGTTTGGTTGTTTGTTGGTTTGTGTGTTTTTTATATTTTATTAACAAAGCCATTAATGAGCAGTCCAGTGGTGGTGTCTGATCCATGTTGTTTTTATTGCTCAGATTGATCAGAGGAGTGGAGAGAGAGGCTTTTTAATGGCCTGCTCTGATCTCTCACCATCTGGATTGTGGTGCTTCGAACTGAAATACTGCCTCGTCTACTTCAGAGCAAAACCAGCCCCTGTAACCTTAAGCAGATGAAGTATATTCATAAGAATGATTCTCAAGTGTCTCAAGGCATCATCCTTGAACTTTTCCTTGAACTTCTGTAATTAGTTTCAGCACCTACACACTCACACACTTGTGTACCTTCACCCATGTCTGCAATTGGAGGGAGTGTGCCAGGGTCTTGTGCTGAGTGGATGTAGGCCTGCCCTGGGCCCAGGGAGGTAGTTAATCTCTGTGTGTATGACATGTGTGAGCTCAGGGTATTGTACTGTATGTTTCCCTCTCACTCAGCTGTACTTAATGTAGCCCATAAAGGCTACACAACAATAAGCTACGCCTGGCACTCAGGCCACCATTCCGCACTACACTAGCCCGCTGAGCAGGATAAATGACTCCTATAAACCTGTCACACACATACATACACACACCGGAGCGTGCACAGACTATAGAAAGTCATCTCCCTCGCTGTGGAGGATCTGCCGGGCTTCTCAATGTGGCTGTGTGAAGTTTGTTTCACTCTGCGCGGTGTATGGTAATAACCAGAGCGCTGCTCGTAAAAATCTGAGCTAAGAAATATGGACGGAAAAAGTCTTCTTGTTATCTGGACTCCTCGCACTCAAAGGATATTAATGGAGGCATAGCATTCATGTGATGGTTCCATTATGCATTTGTGCATCAGTCCCAATTGATGCGATCCCTTTCCATTCCTTCACCTCGGCCCAGTGTTTAATCAGTGGCTGAAGACAGATCCAACTTCCCTAATGTCCTGGACCTCCCTCTGCATCTCACCCAAGAAGACTGATCTACATTAAGAGGAGATAAAATAGCCCTTCCATGTGATGGCTAGCCTCAGTGTTCGTAAATGAATGCCATTTAAAATCCATAAAACTGTTATTCTGCATAATACCTTATGAATATATGTGTGTATGAGAAGTAGTTAAGCGTCGGTGGGTGTTGTGTGGCCGGCAATAGATGTCCCTGGAATATGTTTAGGTGTGTTCACTGTGTTTGTGTGTATATGTTTGCATTTCACAGTGTGTCTGATATTACACACCACTTTTATGAGTCTCTGAGATTGAGAGGATCGTATCTATCGCTTTTACAAAAACACCCACTAACCGTCCTGACTGAGTGCATTGTAGTGGGAGCAGTGAAAGAGCTATTAGTCTATTTATGGATCCAGCGTGGTGTTTATCAGTCACAGACTGACTGTGACACAGACAGCATCATCTGGCCCCTCATGTTGCTTTTAATGATTTTCCTGTTAAAGATGTCAGTGTCATGTTGCTCTTGTTATTTTCCCAGTTGTCCTGGCAACCACAGATGAAAAGGGCGCATACAGGTTTAGTGGCACCCAACTTGATTTTGATAAAAATGTAAATGCGATGTAAATCCTAATATTTATTCTTTCACTTAAAAAGAAGAAAATGAAAAAGGCTAAACACATTATCTCTGTATTTTTATGTCTTGCCTATTTTGGCGCCAGCCGTGGTATTCATAAATAAACCACATAGATAATAGTCGTCGACGAGAAATCCATTTTCATTCTTGATATTTATTCAAGCAGTTCTCTCCCATGTTTATACAATCCAGAGTATTAAAAGATTGATTCAATTTTATGTTTTGGAATAAAATGCAAACAAAAACAGATGCTTGTGTCTTTCTTCCCCCCTCAGAGCTGAGAAGGCATTGTGGTTTATGTAAACCAAAGAGCTCTGAGCTCTATTCTCGGCCTGGAGCTTCCCAGTAAGACAGAAAGAGAGAAGGCAGAGATGGTGAAGGTAGACCGCTGTGCTATATAGCAGGAATACTGTGTGGGTGACAGTGGAAGGCTTAAAGATGTTGTCTGAGGCTTGGTACAGCTGGTATAATATGACCTGATTTTAGTTTCTATAATGGGTTTGTGTACCAGCCTACAGCATAACCTACAAGACAGACTATAAATTTCAAGTCAGAGTCTAAAATGTTGGAGAAACACACATGCTATAATTGGCTACTTATCTAATTTTTATGTGATATGTGATTGACAACTGAAGGGATGATCAAGGATAATTTTTCCTACACCTTAATTAAAGCAATTTTGAAATAACTTCATGTCAAAACTAAGATATTATAAAAACAATCTCTGGAATCTGCGCCCTACTGTGCATTTAGAGATGTTTCTGCTGGAGTGGCATGTACGCCCGCTGAGCTTCATTAATCAGTACGATTGACGAGTAAGTTTGAAATTCTTAATTACAAGCCTCTTTTCTGTCACTTTTTTATGGATCTGACAACCAGCACCTCCGTGTGTCAAAACGTTGTGCTCCATCAGAGTAGTTATTCTCTTGGATATGGTTTAGTGATGTTAAAGGTAAGATAATAACTTTAGACAGAACACATTGTTCGAATCCTGAAGAACGAACGCACTGACTTTTAAAAGGGAGCCATTGTTTGAATAGAGGAAACATGGCTATTAAAATGTTTTTTTTATGCTTGAATATTTTAAAGCTAATTTTCACATACTTACAGAAATCACATTATAACCTAGCGTGTCTGTCTCAGGTAACCACTATTGGTCTACATGAAAATAGACACAATTGGCCACCTCACTTGTCTTATGATTTGATGCTATTAGTTCATAAATCTTAAAAATATTAGGAAAAGTTTTAATAAAAAAAAACCCAAAAAAACCTTTGGCAATAAAAGGTTAAAGCACCAGACTACTTGGATTTTTCCGTCCGCCCACCACGTTGGCTATCATTGTTCATCTTTACACCGTAATTAATTAGGAATAGTGCATCATTACATTTGATAAAAGAATCAATATAGTTTTCTATCTTTGTCTAGTTTAGAGTGTAAAGTTACACTGAAAGCCGGAGCTTTCTTCTTTCATCATTATTGCTGTAATTTGCATAATAAAGAGGTTAATCTCTGAATGGTACAAATGGAAAAACATTTATATGTTTTTATATCTGTATTATGTGCCAGTTGTCCACTTAGGTGTCCTTTATTTATTTATCTATTTATTTTTTTACTTATCTTTCCACAAGAAGATGAGGTTTGAAACACAGTATGTTACCTCATAGAGTTGTTGTTCCACCTCAAAGACACACTCATTACTGAACACTAATTAAAGGCATATTCACGGTGTCCTATATTGCTGTATGCTCATGCGTGGGTCGGACATGAGGGCATCCTTACGGAGCGCTGGGGGAGGGGAGCGACAGAAGGTGGGATGGGTTGGTTTTACACTGGTGCAGATATGCAGGGGGGAGTGGCAGCCAGACAACGGGGTAGTCAAGGCATCCTTCACGTAATTTAAATGCAATTATGCATTCCCCCACCCTGTTCCTCGGTGGCTTACGGTGCTGGGGTGAATAGCACGGGCGTATCTTCATCTAGTCCTGCCCAGGGAACCAGTGGTTCAGTTGGGGCCAGCCTGGCTCTTTCCTCGGCTCCAGTCACCTGCTCCTCGTATTATTGGACATTATTCCGCCAGCAGAGCAGAAAGGAAGAGAGGAGGGGGACTTTAATAGCACACCTGAATGGAGGGTGTCATATAATCAATGCATACAGGCCTGCATTACAGGCTGTCACTGAGACTCCATCACACACCAGAAGAGAGGAGGAGGGAGAATGGGATATTAACTCTTGTGAAAGGAGGGATGGGTATCAGCGGCCTGAAATTAAATGGCTCGCTCTAAAGGAGATGAGGCCAGAAAGGAGACCCACGTTTGAGTTTGCTGTACGTGTTTTGCACGATATTTTCCTCTCTGCTCCGGATCTGCGCCCTCTGACGTGCTCTTTGTCTCACTTTCACTTATCACTTATCACACATGCTCTCAGTGATGCATTGATATGACCAGAGTAATTCATTTCCACTTTTGCCACGCACATCCAGTTAGAACTTCGTCAAACAGAACTTCTCT
The DNA here is from genome assembly GCA_036025355.1 of Leiopotherapon unicolor. Taxonomy (NCBI): domain Eukaryota; kingdom Metazoa; phylum Chordata; class Actinopteri; order Centrarchiformes; family Terapontidae; genus Leiopotherapon; species Leiopotherapon unicolor. The sequence goes on along the minus strand of JAVQJZ010203873.1, from coordinate 7,772 downwards.
TAAGAAGTTTTCTGTGTTTTTATGCGTGTGCGCGCGTGTATTCAACTGCTGTCGTCAGCAGACTGTAATCCCTCTGAGCTTTCCCTGTGCGTGCATGCGTGTGTGTATGTTTGTGTTAGTTCACATTTTTTTCCCTGTTTGGAAAATGCCGGACCGCATGTTTATGTGTGTCTGTGTGTGTGTATGAGAGATGTTCAGCGGAATGCCCTTTGATACAGAGAGAGTTTTAGAAATGCAATTTCCTCCCTTTCTGTATATGGGTGTATTCATGTTGGGTTTATTAGAATATGAAAGTGTTGCGCCGCAGTGCGGGGTTAGCCTCTCCCTCTGTCCGCTCTCGCTCCCTCGCTCTCCCTTTCGCTCGTTCTTTGGCCTCCTTGGTCTCTCTGGCTGGCTCATGCATTAGAGATGAGGGGCTGGAGAGAAGAGGGAGACCAACGCCAGGGGAGACCAACAGCTTACACCAGGAAACTCGCCATTATAAACAGGATCAACACGCCTCGCATATCAGACACTTTCAAGTCTGTGTGTGTGTGTGTATATGTGTGTGAGAGCGGGTAGGTGGGAGGGGATGTAGTTAGGAATAGATGAGTGTGTGTTTTTAAGTTTTTATGTGCTCTTTTTTATAATATTATTTTTCTTTTTAGTTCTGAATTTGACACTGGGTTAAGAGGAGAGTTTTATACTGTGATGCTCAAAAGCTGACACACACACCCAGTCATCACTGTCATTACTATCATCTAGGTAAGATTGCAGGATAACAGATAAAAGGGAGTGAGTGTAAAGCTGTTGCTGCAGGGCTAGATGATTTGAATAATGTTTAATAAAGCACTTGTTGATGACCAGTTATCCTTTTCAAACTATACTCCCAAGTCTGTGTGTGTGAGCTTCTACATGAACGCTAAATGAGAGGTCTTTCTTTTGGCTCTCTCTCTCTCTTTGCTCTTTCACTTGCTGTAAGTTTTGTGTGTCCTCCCTGTTCATTGAGCTGTTTGATAATGCATGGGGAAGAGTTGAGTCTCTGTTCTTGGTAGTTGCTCCAGACAGAGAGGTTGCTTGTTCAGGGTCTTCCCCTAGAGAGGAGAGGTGGGGAGTGTAGGCACAAAAAGCAGGCTCACTCCTGGGGCTGGGTCTCTGTTTTCCCGTCAGCAGGCTGGGATGAGGTCAGGCCTGGGATGATCTGCATGGTGGCACAGGCTGGATCTGTAAGAGCCTGTCATCAGAAAGGTAATATTTCCTTTCTGCCTTCGCAGTTTGTAACGCTGACATGATTATGGTCTGGATACCTAGCTGTCAGAAACATTCTATTACAAACCTTTAAAACACTGAAACCTTTTCCTAATACTCAATGTCGTGAGCAAATGAAGCACAGAGTGGATCAAATAAATAGCAGCCATCACTTTCAATAAAATATCCACACTGAAATGTGTATCAATGAGTGATATAAGCACAGTGGCTATCGGTAAAAAGCAAAAACATTTTTCAGGCGAGTCACGTATCTAATGTGTAATTTACCAGCTCATGTTTAGTATAAAGAGGAGTATCAAAGGCTCTGCACTGAAACTCCCCTATGCACAGATAGAAAGCGTCAAAGAACACTGAAAACTATTATAAGACATTATGCATCGTTATGCTCTTTATTCTTTAATTAGTCTCATACTGGTGTTAGTGTAATTCAATTTATTGTTATATTTATACATTTTGTTAGTCTGTAGTGACTTCCATCTTTTTAGATTCTCTCAGAAATCACTTTTCCTTTTCTAATTGCTGACCTCTCACAGTCTGTGTATGGGGTGGTCTCTCCACCCCCACCACCCCACTGACCAAGGGCTAATGTTCACAGGGCCCTGTCCAGACAGGGGCAGGCCTGTAGCCTCTGACCCCAGCCTCCCCCTCCCTCACCTGGGTCAGCCCGCAGAGGACAGGGCCTGGGAGAAGATTAATGGAACTGGAGCAGGTGTGTGTATGCGTGTGTGCGTGCGTGGATGTGTGTGTGTGCATGAAAAAGCACAAGATGGGAAACTCACACAGGCCAGTGTGTGTGACAGAGAGATTCTCTGCTGGAATTGGGAACAGATGTTATTTATTCATACACCATAATAAAACAGATCTCAATAAAAGCGGTTTAAATTTCATTTTGGGGTTTGAAGAAGAATTGGATCTTTAACTTTCTGTATTTTCTCGCTTCTTCAGGTAACAAGTCTAACCCTTATTTATCAGGTGATTATGCAGCCCCACGTGGCACAAACCCCTGTCCTATCTTCTCTCTCTCTCTCTCTCTCTCTCTCTCTCTCTCTCTCTCTCTCTCCTCCCTCTCCTCCTGTGTGTGAAGAGTGCTGTTTCAGCAAGGTCTTCTGTTCATTCTCAAGGTGTCCTCCGTGCCGGCTCTTTTCTGAAGGCCCTTTTAATGGATTGGCCTGATATACCTTCCAAATGGAGCACTTTGAGCGTTAATTCGCTTTCTGATAAAGATCCCCCCTTTTTACCTTCCCTTTCTATAAGTCTTCTCCCCGATATGAAGTACACAAGGAAGGGCAGATGAGCACAAAATCCTCTCTCTGTGTCAGGCCGGGTGGGAAAATGGACTGGGGTGAAAAAGAATCAATTGGATCCCCATTCATGTGTTAGTGGGGTGGAATGAGGAGAGTGTATTGTGGAGAATGGCTGGAGGTTGTCTCTCCTCCCCCCCACCCCTCCCCATCCTTTCCTTCCACAGACTGGCCCAGTGTCTGGGGGCGAAATTGGAGCCTTTCTCCTGGCTTTGTGGCGACAGCAGGGGTTATCGCCAGGATCTGGCCATTGGCAGGTATAGCTGTCAAAGCTGTCACTACCTGTGAACTCAGGAGCATGCCTGCACACATACAGCATGTGCGCGCACAGACAGGAACACACAGACATACACACGAGCAGGAGCGTGCTTAGCCCCTACCAATACACATGCAGCACACATACACAAACAAACGAAAACATGCACACACAGACATGCAAACAGCATCTAAATTATGGAAGTATGCTATATAAGATAAGCGGTACATTTTTGGACAACCTATTACCGCTCCAAAGCTCATTCAATCTGTTAACCCCCAACATGCTGGAGTCCCACGCTGCATTTTTGGCTGTTCCTGAAGGAGCACAATGGAGGTGGTTTGACCTGTTTGCCCACTCAAGTGTGACATTATTGTGCCGTATTTGCAGCCGGACTTGAAAACTTCTTTTGCTCAAACTACAAATTAAACATCATGTCTCTACACAAGTGCTTACATGGTCAAATTCTTATGAATAACTTCCCCACCCGCCTTCATTACCCGTCTCTGCAGGAAAGTACTCTATGTCTACTGGCCCTCTGATGCAATGTGGTGAGCTGGAAGCCTCTGACTCTTCAAACAGTTTCTCTTGCGCTCAATTATTTATTTATTTTTTTCTGTCATTGACTGAGCGTGGAGCAGCGCTCTGAACGGTTTGTGTTTCTTTGTTCATCACTGGAAATAGAGGGTCGGAGTGGAGCCCCTTTTCTTGTCGCCTTGGTTGGTAGTTTATTTGTTTGATCACTACACTATATTGTGTTTTCAGCTGATGATGTGTGCATGTGGGAGGGAGAGAGAAAGAGAGAATGAGCTGAGATTAGCTCTCCCACCCAGAGAGAAAGAGGGAGAGTAAACTCGTGTTTACAGTGTTGTCCCAGTGGATGAGGGCTCCCTGCGGTTCAGCCCAATTATGAGCGGAGAAATTAAAGCGGCCCAAAACATATGCACATCTTGGCTCTGGAGAGGAACAGAAAGGGAGAGAAGGAAGAGTGGAGGGAGAGGGCAAAAAGTGCAGAGCACAGGACCCAGTGGGCTCTCACTTGGACCATTTGGCAAACACACTAATTAATACGCTCTCTCTCTCTCTCTCTCACACACACACACACACACACGCACGCACACACACAGGCACATTGTCACATTTTTCAGGGGTTTGACTTAATTCAAATAATTTCTTTTCCACTTGTTATATTATTAAGTGTGATTTGACTTCTTCATTATCATATTTGTTCTCTGTCAAACCCATCAGCGTTAGTGTCACTTGTGCAAGAGTTGATTTTGCCCTACCCCCCCTTCTCATGGCCCTATCCTCCCCTCTCTCCCCTCAGCGAGACAGTAAAAGACAGAGACAGAAAGCTAATCCAACAGCATGTTTGATGCATTTTTAAACAGCTCTGGACTTTTTCAAGTTTCCAGCCAACAGAAGATCTCATCCGCTGTAATTTAATCAGCGGGTGGAATCACACTGCATATTTAAGCAACATTAAATATCTCCCGTTCTCCCTCTCCGGCCACTTAACGAAGAACAGGAAAAAAAAAAGGATTTTATTTTATTTCCTGCGTATTTCCCCCCATTTACACTCTTTCATCTGGCACTTAAAAGAGGCAGTGATTTGTCAAGTAATTACCATCTCTTTTTGGAAAGAGAGAATGATCAAGTGCTGTTAGGCGAGTCGTGGTTATTCTGGCACATGGGGTGGAAAGCTGCAGAAGGACTTTAAAAGCACCGCATGTGCTCAGAGGTCAGGAAGCCGCTTTTGCATACACTATCCAATCAGTTTAAAGTATAATACAGTTAAATCATAATGTAAATCTAGTATTATTTATTCTCCATTAAATGATCCATACGCGGTGAAGATTATTTGCAAACTGCGAGTCCACCTTTTAGTGTGCTGTCATGTTTGCATGTGCTCGCGTGTGTGTTTGCACGAGGCCTTTGTCGGGGAGGTTTTCCTATTTTGCCCATCACAGCTTTTTTTTTGTAACATAAATATAAAAAATGAATATTTATCAGCGGTCCAGGGCTGTGTGCTGTGGGATAGGGAGAGTGGAGAGTACGCTGTCTGTGTGGATGAGGGGAGGACCAGGGGAATTGATTTTTGACCAAATGTGTTTTGGATTTAATTCAGCTGCTGCATTTTTCTCCGTGACTCTATTTGCATAGAAATCATTTGAGGTGAGTGAATTTTAGAGGACAGCCAAGTTGTGAGAAGCTAAGGTCCTTCTTAGTGCGTCCGTTATCGAGTGTGTGTTTGTTTGTGTGTGTCTGCCTACAATACATGCATGTGTCTTAACTTTGTGTTTGCATTAAGGTGCACTGTGTGTGTTTTTTTTTTTTTTTGGGTGGGGGGGTGATCTGGTCCTTTGCTCTTACATGTGCTGCCCATTTGAAGGCAGCACTGTATGTGGACAAGCACTCTGACTCTCTCTCTACTCACACTCAAACACTCGCACACACACACACACACACACACACACACACACACACACACATCAGATCCTCACAGTTCCCTTTTGCACTCAGCTCAGAAGGGGAGCATTCTGACAGTCAATAGCCCAGACAACAGCGCTCTGTCAATATTTAGACAGTACTATAGTGCTGTAAAATGAACCAATACACAACGGATGAGGCTCCTCGCTGGATTAATGATGCCTGACTGACTGGCTGCTGCAGACGCAAGTGGAGATGAAGATGTTATTTACCCCTTTCTCTCTCTCACTCTCTTCCTTTTCCTCCGTCTCTCTGTCTCCCTCCTCTCTCCTTCTCACACCTTCCTTCATTTGGAAGCTGCTCTTGTGTAGTTTCGCGGTGATCGATAAGTCTATGTTCAGTTAAAGAGGAATCTGATTCCAATAGAATAACGCTGGGCTTTGTTCACTTCGCATTTGTGCCTCTCGACACTGTCTCGGCTTCACGAGAGTGCTGTTTGTACAGTATTACACCGTAGAGGGTTGTAGTAGTCGGATCAGGTGGGGGAGCATGAGAGGAAATGCTGATAATGATCCCAAAGTGTCTTCAGCACAAATCGTGAGGAATATAGTTAATGGCTTAAACACTGTAATAGTCATTTAGTTTTTCTTTTTCCGTCACCTCAAAGTCATTCTTTGGTTTGTGTCCCCCTTTTGCTCTGGTGACGCAACATCAGCCCTTGTGTGACTTCTTCCAAATGGGCATTAAAATTACCACGCTGCCATTGACTTGTAATGGAATGTGACGATTAGCGAGCCCGTCGCTAGGCTAATGGGCCTGACTCCTGTGTGGGAGCCTGTGGGGAGGTGCATTGTGGGATAGCCTAAATGATTGCTGGTGCAGACCGGATGGGTGTAAAGACGGGGCTAAGCGCCTCTCCACTCCTTTTAGCACCTCCTGTCTTTTTCCCTATTTCTCATAGAGGAGCGGCAGGCTGTTAGAGACCAAAAAAAAAAAAAAAAAAACTGTTTCTAAATGTCATCTCTTGCTGGTGGCCAGTGGGATTGTGCTCTAACTGGCATCTTAGTGAGGCACATAGGAGGAAAATATAACCCCGAAGGGGACTCGTAAGCATAGCTCTTCACAGACAAAAAAATGTCCCTGACTGGTTGAAAGTGTGCAGTCTCTGTCTGTTCACGGATGCATCAGAAGGGGGAAAAGGTTAAAAGGAACACAAGTGAGACTGTGTTAGATGTCATGTTTTGGAAAAACCCTACAGTAATACCTGCACTTTGAATGCTGTTGTGACTGGAAGCTCTTTATTTCTTCCCTGTCTCTTATTTTTTGACAATTTCCCCACCTGTCTACTTCAAACACAAGTGAACTGAGAAGAAAATGTAACATAGCTGGTCTGTGCGCCTCTCCCAGTCTCCCCAAAGTCATGCAGTTCTTTGATTGCCACTTTGGTTTGCTTCGGTGCATCTTGACGGTGGTGGTTAGGCCCCAGCCCGACTACTATCTCCCAGCTCCATGCACCAGCTTCACTGGAACAGATTAAATGAACACAATGATTCTTTAATCAGATAACCCACGCTCCGAATAGATTAACCTTCCTAACGCGGGTCCTCTCTCGTCGTCTCCTCTCCTCCTCTCTCCTCAACCAGAGAGAGAATGGAGGTCCACAAACTTTAATCTTCATTACCTGCTTTGATTTCTCTGCTAAAGGAAGAAATGCATAATTTACATCCTTTGAAGTAGCTCCACTATTACTGACAACATGTTACCTTTAATCTTAAGAGCCCCGGAACATTAAATATTTAGTCATTTACCGAACAAAGGAGGACCGAGGCGATGCCTTCCTACCTCTTTGACTTTCACTGTCATGTGCACTCAATGTCCCCAGTAAGAAGCAATTAATTTTGGGGGGAGAAACAGCTTTTACTGAAGTGCAGGTAACTTTAAGTTGTTTTCACACTTTTACCTTGTTATTTTATCCTGCTGAAACGAGAGAGCTTTAAAGTAAAGTGCTATCGTTAGCAGAACTGGGTATGGGTGACCGGAAGGCTAACAAGTTAGTGTCAGTCTGTCTGTCTGCACGTCTGTCTGATTTGTCACTTTTAGGCCCATCCTGTTGAGTCTTGTCTATCCTTTCAGCAGCAGTGGATTTACTCGTAATACCTCTGATCCGTGATCATTATGATTTCTTTTTCCTGTTGTTGTCCTGTACAGCTACAGAAGAATCTGCAGTGCTGTGACTGTGCCACTTGTGCAAATGTGTGTTTCCATTGTTGTCACAGTCCTTGTGCGCTTACATCTAAAGCGCAGCTGGTGTTCGCATGCTTACACATCTGTACGTTTGTGTAAAATGTCCCCTGGTACATGCACACTCACACACATAGGTATGTGTGCCCTACTTGGGTCTCTTCCAGGGAGCGTTTTTTCCTTTCTCCATAAGCTTTGCTTGAATGATTGAACTGAAGTTTTTGTTTTTATTCACAAACAAAATAATAATACACTTGTCCACACATCTCTCTCTGGTAATATGTCTGCCAGAAAAC
>JAVQJZ010203840.1:0-15530 GCA_036025355.1 Leiopotherapon unicolor | reverse complement strand
GGGAAATACAGTGATGTTTTTATGCAACAGGTGGCTCTAATAGCTGTAGCACCTCTATGGAGGATATGAGTCTACACTGTGCCTTTATGCAACTGCACATAGGACATGTTATTGTTAATAACATGCAAAAGGTAAAACACCAAACAATGTGGCATTGCAGTGAGTTTGTTAAGATACAAGGGAAAAGGGGTTGGTGATGGGGCTAGCTTTTTTTTTTTCTTACCTTCTGGATGGCAACAGTGACAATGAAACAAAAAGAAATGAAACAATTATTGAGTAAAACAACCGTTACTATGGGAACAAGAAAAAGGAAAGTACATGATATGAACAATCGATAACAAAGGAGGAAAGCTGCAGAGCTCTCTCTCACTCTCTCTCATGAAAATGTCTCCTGTCTGAAGGGGAGCTGCTGAAGAAAAGCTACTACGGCGGGCTCACCTTATTTCCTTAAGCCTTTCTCTTTGGATCACCTGCAAGATCTCTTTATGGCTCATGGGCGTGTTGGGGTATTTCTCCAAAACCTACAAACAATCATTATAGTTAAACATCATGATACAAGCAGGTTCCCACAAAGACTCAATCCTCTTAATCAGGACTTAAAAACATGGCTTTTTGTCTTTAATACATTTGGATCTTTTGCTGTAATGTTGGCACACTCCTAGTCCAAATGCACATCTACAATCATGCTAATAACAAATATGGCTGACTTGTAAGTTATAATTGTCACATGTGGTCTGACATGTGTCATAATGCCAACAACATACATGACTTTAACATCACAGAAACAGTTTTATTTTGCTCCCAGCATGCATAAATTTAGTTATGACACTTCATATTTTTTAGTATTGTTGGAGGGAGCCTGTGACTTAACAAATGACTGCTCCATGTGTTTGTTATGAACATGACAAACACAATCTTGACATCTTGAGTCATACATTCCCACATTGCTGCAGTATGTTGAGCATCTCAGTGAAACAGGACTAACATCACAGCAGTTTATTATCTCTGAAGTGAACCACGTTGTGTGAGCAAAATATTTATGGTGGATAACTTGGCGGAGCCCACATGGGCAAAAAGAGTGCTTTTATTATGAAATACTTGTTGGGAGTTTCATTAGCATGCTAGGCTACGCGGCTAGCTACAATGCTAACAACACTCATGACCGTGCTGCGATATATCACCACACACAACATTGGCATGCGATCGATTAACTTAATCATCGATTATGAAGTCATTGTAACACAAAGGGGAGTGAGTTTCAAACTGTGCGTGTGTGTTTTATCCAGAAAAAACTAGCTGGCGAACTGTTAGCATGGCAGCTAGCATGCTAAGCTAGCTCCACTTCGCGGTTACTTTTACGCGACAAGCCGGGGAAGGGCCGCCGTGGGAGGGGTGGTGGGGTTTGGTTGTGCAGAGGGGAGGGTGGACGTGCCGCAGCCTGCACACCGGGCACCCACGGCCGCTCGCTCGCTCATGTGGCCGGGCTCGGTGCGCTCGACGCTGGCGCCGCAGGAGGCGAAGCTCGGGGCCTTGCGCGGCGGCGGCGTACGCAACATCTCGTCTCCGGCAGGTCATGAACTCATAAACACAGTTGTACAAGTGGGAGCGTTGAAGGAAAAAAAAACAACCACAACACACGGCGGAGAAAAAGCTGCGGACAGAGTACCGTTTTTGCGGCTTCCGCCCACGTCCTCCCTTTCTTTTTCTTCTGCCTCTCCCGCATGGCTGATGTGTTGTTTTCTTTTTTGCAGAGTAGTGTTGGAGGAGTCTGTCTCATGAAATGTTGCTTTAGTTACCGCGTAAGATCCACTCCGTCTGCCATGTTGGACTTACTGTAAAGAGTCATGTGACTCACAAGGAAACGTCATCTTACTGTATATAGCTGTCATTGCAAAGTAACCCCCCCCCAACACACACACACACACACACACACACCTCCTCTTCCCTCCTCCTGCATGATATTTAAGTCACATCCAGGATCACTTCCTCATGTCATGTTATGATGTTTATTTGTCATGTGCACAATTTCACAACTATGGAGTGAAAAAAAATAAGGCAGCTAATCAAGAGAGCATTTTGCAAGCTTTCTTCACATTTTTTTTTTTTTGGCTCACAATGACATCAGCTACAAATCTGAAGCAACATTTCTTCAAGCATACAGGCTTAACAAAGTGACCCCCCCTCAATTACATTAAAGAAGGTGGGGCCCTCAGTCACTTCACCAGTTCACTTTTCAGTTTATCTTTAAGAAAACAGGTGATATAAGTGTTTGTTTATAAAAAAAAAAAAAAAGTAAAGTAAATAATTTAACTAAAATGTAATTAAATTAAAAATAAGAATCGTAAAGCTCTTCCAAACATTTTCCCGCAATATCAAACCGGCATTTAAAAGTTTTGGCTGTGCTATTTATTGACGTAAGCCACAAGAAACTACAAGGTTTTCAGGCAACGGTGGGCAAGAATGACGTTGGTCTTTTTAATACATGCTCACTAAAATAAAAAAGTTTTTAAATCAAGGCATAAGACCTCCCCTCCCCATGTCTCATTTGTCCCCCCTTGAACTAAGGCCAATCCTGTCGACATCTATTATCAGGGGCTTGTCTGAACTGGACCCCCCAATGGAAAATAGGCAGCAGAGGATGGTCTTTGTCTCTGGGAGGGAGAGAAGCTCTGAGATTCGGATGTCAGAGTGGTGGATGATGAGGATGATGTGATGGATGCTGCCTGCGGTGCTTGGTACCTGTAAAAACAGATAATATTTTAATTTTTACTGTACATTAATACAAAATGACCAAATGTGTATACAGCATTAACTACAGCTGATTAATAGCAATATTAAAATAATTAAAGTCTATACTTGTGCATTTGTATAAACAAAACTTTGGTATTATGGAGAAGTGGAAAGTATATGTGGTTTCAAGTTAAGGGGGAAAAATATGAAAGTATACTGGAATAGTCTTTTAAAACTCACTTCCTCCATTGTGTTATTGTGTTAGAAACTAGGACTGACCCCTCACCCGATGACAAATTATAACACAATTCATGACAATTCTTCACGCATCCTTATCCTGAACAAATGTTCCCGAAAAAGCAAACTCTCAGCATCTGCGAGGAAGTAACACGTCAGCCTCTCTCCACCCGCTCTCTCACCAGGATTGTGATTTCCTGACCCGTGACGACGCGGCGCCCCTCTCCCTGATGGGAACGTTTGCCAGGAGATCCAGCATCAGCCTGGGAGAAAAGGCTCTCTCCAGGTGAGTGCCGTTAAGGTTCAAGGTGAACATGGTCGGCGGAGACATGTCTAACTCCAAAAGCATTACATTCTCAGCCTGCGGGAACAGAGAAAAGTAGTCGTTTTAAGAGCGTACTCACATACGCAAATCTTCTTTAAGTTTCCTTTGATTCAGGCACATTATCCATTTATTTACATCTGCAGGAAATGTCAAGTTTAATGAACAGTATTTTACAATAACAAAGGTCTTTACAGTGAGCTCCGAGTTTGGACTTTGCTGCACTGTTGTACTGTTGAAATAATACTGTTATGCTAAATTGGCTGATAACTATTATACTATTACTGTATGTGAACCAATATCATACAAACAGGTAAATTCAAGTCCCCATCTCGACCGCGATTTATTCCATAATACTGCATCCAGCCATTATTTGAGCGCCGGCACTTATTTCAGAATGTAATGTGTTCGATTTGTGATGTTACATCACTCGCGTAAGACGTAACTGTTAAAGATGTGAATGGTTTCCATGGTTACAACCATCTTCACATCCTCCAGTAAAGAAGTCAGGCCGTGAATATAGAATCAGTGTGTGCGGGACCACAATTTCACATCTCTCTCTCTCTCTCTCTGTGCTGTACTTTTGCCAACTCTCCTCGTGAATGTCCGAGCACTGACCTGGTATCTACATGGGGCCCCAGTTGCCGTGGCAACAGCCATCTGTGCATATTGGCTGATTGGCCTCTTGTATCCCACAGCGGAGAGGGGCCTTCTCTTGACCTGAGTGGGTGCACTTGGGATAAAGACAAGGGAAAAAGAAGGATTTGGATTCAGTTAAAGATGATTTGGTTTAGCGGTTAAGACGTAAGAACCTTGTGTATCTTGTATACAGTCAGCTGACGAGCCCCCACCAGACAAATCTCCCCGTTATCTCCCCTGTGAACATCTTCCATTCAGCTTTCAAACCGTCTCAGTGAAGACAAATACCAAGGGTGTCTGATTCTCCTTTATATAAAGATATCTGTTTCTTAGACAGGCAGAGTGCATTAATTATCTATAGCATGTCAGCTCAGATTGTTTTACAGCTCGTCTGTATAACATTTACAAAATACTGACTTTGCTGACTCCTAGTGGTCGTACAAAAACAGAAACTGACCTGAGGAAGGTAAAAAGAAACTTGGGCCAATAGAATCATTTGAATCAAAATTGTATAAAAGTACAACTCTGCTTGATCTATTTATACTTCTGGTACTAATTTCCTACATTTCCCAGAATGCTGATCGGCAGCCAGTAGAGTGTGCAGGTTCATTCAGGTGTGACATGTGGAGGTCAAACTAGCAGCAGAAGTTTTAAAGAGGCAACACTGTCACTGTAGAAACAAGTATAGCTGCTGCTTCAGTGACAGGCTTCACCCTGTCAGGCAGTTTTATGTGATTTGCTGCTGCTTTATCTTCATAGTTGAAGTCAACAAAGTGAAATGAGTCCACTGACCTCTCTGAAGGAAGGACGGGCTGGAGCCTCCACTGATCCTCCTCGCTGTCGAAGTGCAGCCTGTTCATGATCTTGTTCTTTTCCTCCGGAGGTATGAAATTCTCAATCAAGAGATATCTGAAAGTACAAGTATGTGTCAGCTGTTACAGGAAGCGTTCAAGTAAAATAACAACAGTTTTCAAATAATGCCCAAGAATGTAATAAAAATATCTTCTTCCTTTCATATAAGAAAAAACATTTTACGTCCTGAACATGCTGCTTTCCTCATAATATAAGTCAAACAATATTACAAGCACAGATCTGTCCTCCCTCTGTTCATTAAACAAACTGCTTACCAAGCAGTAAAAAGGCTTTTTATCCCTGCCTGGTTACAGTTCACATTTATTTATTTGTTTATTGTTTATTTTATAGGAACAGTTATAATACATATATACAGACATGCAGAAAACAGCAAACCCAAGTAAGTTTCATGTTGTTCACAGTGCATGTTAGTCTGAAACCCTCGTCACTCTAAAGGAGCTTTGATAAAACAGAGAGATTAGAGGTAAAAAGAGGATCAGCTTAAGACTGGCTGATGCCTCTCTGATATCCTGACTGAACTGAAAATCATCTAATTAAGATCGAAACGCTCTCAGCTGCCAATAATTTCTCTCTTGATGACAACAATATTTAGATATACAGCAGATGCAGTATGAAAAGCACATAAAATACATTATCTGCCACTTTTTAATCCTAACATAAATCTAAATAAGCAGCATAATTAAAAACTGTGTTCTAACCTTGAAGTTTTACAAGTCTGATTTGTACAATATTGCCATATTTCCTAATAGCAAAAAATGTAAATGTTCATCTAAATGAATCTCCAATGTCAATTGTATTGAAACTGAATGAAATAACTAAATTAAACTAAATTTCTGAAACAAAAACACGGGCTTGACTATATTACATCAATTAGATCATGCTCAATATATAACCTGGATTATTTGTAGAAAACACCGCACAACTTGAGGTCTGTAAGCATTTTGCAATAAATTAACACTTTATGATGGCAGTTCACTGGCGCGTCCACTCACTTGTACTTGAGTTCTCGGGTGAGTTCGGTCTGTGTCTGTTCCAGCTCCTGTCTGGTGGTGACGTGTTCATCGATGACGTCTCTCATCTCTGCCTTCACCAGCTGCAGTTTGGCATACAGCTGAACAGAGCACACAGATAGTTAGATTAGTTACTCGTGTCATTAAAAATCTAAGAGACAAGACACTCATTTAAAACAAACGCTTCAAACCATTCATCTGCCCAGTCAAGTGGAGACAAACATGTCATATCAATACCTTTTTAATAATATACATATTAAAGTACTTGTATATATTGTTTTGATATTTGAAATATTTCTTCTTCTACAACTTTAATTTCAGCTCTGTGTTGTAAAATGACAAAAAGTATGTAAAAAAAAAGAATTTAGAGGTATAAATTGAGAAATGTAATTATGAACACTGGGAAGTAAAAGCTCTTTCCAGAAGAAACCTGGACTCTCTGGTGTCTCCCGGCGGCGTCTCTCACAAAGAAAGCACTTCCTAATTGTAAATAAGATCATCTGATTAAATTATGGATCTGCTGCTCGTGTGATAGCGGCTTCGGTTGAGTCATCTCACCCTCTTCAGCTTCTTTGTCTTGAGTTCCACCTCCTGCTGCAGGGAGGAGAACGTCTCCCTCATTTCTAAGGTCTCCTCGTCCTGCAGCATCATCTGCTGCTGCATCTCTCTCTCTCGTCTTATCTGCAAACCAACACAAAGTTAGATCTGTATGTGGTCATTTCCTGTTATTCTTCTTAGTGTTATTTGTTATGACTACAGCTACTGTATTTTATTTTCATTGTATTTATAGTTTTTCAGTTCACCAATCTATTGAAGTTAATTACTTTTATAGATATTGTTATTTTATTTAATTTTAATAATATTATTTCAAGTGTAGGGGAGGAGGGAGAGATGGACATGGGCGACATATCTGTCCTTTATATGATGAAGATAATGTGGAGAAAAGAAGGAATATAAACAGTAAACCTAAAATAAAGGTCATTATCAAAATGTCATTATACTTCTGCTACCATAAATGGAAAAGTAATACAAAAGGAAGTTTTATAAGGAGTAATGTTCGGAAAATAATTAACTTATTACACACCTGCTCTGCAATTTCTTGCCTCTTTAGCTCGAGCATCTTTTGCTGCTCGTTGGTGTGATCGATGATCGTCTTTCCTCCAACCAGCAGCTTGCTCTCCATCGCCTGTGAACAAAGACATACGATAAATTATTGATGCAAATTTCTTTTGTTCCGCCTGCGTCTCATTCATCAGACGCGTCTACTGTATCGTAACGAGGGTACCTTGTATTTCTCAATGATCTTCTCCAAAGCGTCTTGGTCCCACTGCAGGTCCTCGACGCTCTTCCTGTTTTCATTCAGGTGTTTTAACTTCTCGGTGCCTCCCTGGCAGCTCAGCGCTTTGGGGACGTCACTTCCTTCTTTCATGTGAGGTTTCAGCTCCGGTTCCTCCGTGAGGGCCTTCCACACTTCGGTGTCCCTCTCTCGGAGCACCTCATCCTCCATCCCGACCAAACACTTACTCAGTCTCTTGCTGTTCCTCCTCCTCCTCCTCTCCTTGGCGAGCATCCCTCGCTCCTCCAGCTGCGCCTTCAGCCGTGCGATCTCCTCCTGGAACTCCCTCAGCAGGGCGTCTTTGGGATCCTCGTTAATCCGAGGCTTGTTCTTGATGTTCTTGGCCCTGTTGGCGTACCTCAGCGTGGCGAGGGATTCATCGAAGTTCTTGTGCGACGGCCCCACCGTTGCGATCATGACCGTCTTCGCGTTGCCGCCCAGCGAGTCCTGGAGCAGGCGGGTCAGCTTGGAGTCTCTGTAGGGGACGTGGCTGCTCTTCCCGTCCACCAGAGCCGAGATGACGTTCCCCAACGCCGAGAGGGACAGGTTGATCTTGGCCGCCTCCTTCAGGCGCTTCCCCTTGGCACCTGTCTTGCTCTGGCGCTCGCTGCCTGCCAGGTCCACCATGTTCAGCTTCCCCACCCGGATGTGGTCCTCGCCGTCCGGCCCCACTTCGCTGCACTCCACGGTGACGACGAAGATGGCGTGTGAGCGAGAGCTGCGTTCGTTCATGTTGGTGAACCCCACCGACCTGGACTGGTTGCCGATGTTCATCACATGCTCAATCTCGGCGGCGTTTTTCGTCACCACCGAGGACAGATCTTTGACGTAGACCCCGAAGTCGGGGCTCTCCTTCAGCTCCAGCTTCCTGCTGTTATCTTTGCACATGAGGTCCCTGATCTCCTCCTGGTAGATCTCCAGGTAGGACGACCTCACCAGGTACTTCTGGTTCTGAGTCCTGGAGATCTGCGTGAAGATGTGCTGGAAGGAGTTGGGGATGACCCCCCTCATGTCGGGGTCGTTGGACACCCCCTGCATGGTGTGTGTTTTCCCCGTCCCGGTCTGCCCGTAGGCGAAGATGGTCCCGTTGAAGCCCTGCAGGACAGACTCCACCAGGGGTCTCACCGCGTCCTCGTAGATGTCCCTCTGCCTGCAGGCCCCCCCGTGCACAGAGTCAAACGTGAACACCTTCACGGGCTCGTCGGGCGGCGCTCTCGGGTTCCTGATGCTGATCTGTCCCAGCTTGTCGTCAATCTCCAGGATGTTTTCGCAGCCCGCCGCCTCCTCCCTCCTGCTGAGGGGGCGGCAGCGCACCACCACCCTCACCGCCTCGCACTGTTTGCTCTTAGACATTTTAGTCCAGAGTTAAAAAAAAATCACACCTTTCCTCTGCGCGCTACAGAGACATTTTCTGAGTCTTGATGGTGGTGATGAGTCCACGCACGTCCTTCCTTCCTTCTTCTCTTCCGTGCAGGTGCAGCAGCCTCTATTGCATGTGGACAAAACCAGACAGACACACCTCATGTGATGCTTCCTCTGCCGTCACCCTCCCTCCTCCTCCTCCTCCTCCATCCCTCCTCTCCTCCGCCCCGAGCATCTCTCAAGAAAAAGACTCAAGATTTATAAAAAAACATAATACATAAATAAAGAGGAAGAAAAGATGCTGCTGGAGGAAAAACACAACCTGTCAGCCTCCAGCTCACACAGCTCTGTGCCCCCACCCTTTCTCAACTGAGGTACACACCCTGCTCTGCTGCGGACAATGGAAACAACACACGTGACCCGCAGCGACCAATCACATTTCAGCAAATCCTCTCATGGTACCCAGAGATGGACTAATTCTGTAGTCATGATTAATTACCCACTAACAGGCACTTGAACGCACCTTGAGAGAGAAAGAAATAATACAATAAAATGTTTCCATTCAATAATAAAATTTTATTCAGGCTTCACATTTACATTTTTTTCAGAACCAGGCCAGAAAGTGTTAATGTACAAAAAAAAAAAAAGAAAGACACTCTGTGATAGTTGTAGACATTCATCAGTAGTGAAGAATTTGCCAGTTGGAAAATATTTTGATTCTTCTGCCTTTACAGTATCTTTACATCTGCAATGTGTGAATGATTAGCCTCCTTCTGCGCCCCAATCTATACATCATTAAGTAAATCAATAATGTTAAAGTACAAAAAAAAGAAAACAAAACATCCAATTCTGCTGAGATTACACGCACAGTTACCAGTTACACATAAAACTAATGCAGTCTAATACAACTTTCCCATGATAACTGCTACCTTTCCGAAGATTACTTTGTCCAGCCCATAAATCTCAAAGAGAGAAGAACACCTCATTATGGCATATCCCTTGTATATAATGCAATATAGTTCAGGTTGAATAAGCATCTCTCAAAAACAGGAACTGAACACTGTAATCTTCATGAAAATATGTTTTATTGAACAACTAGAGAATTAAACTGCATTAGTTTTAGTTAAGTTTACCCAATAAACTGGAAACTGAGTGTATCTTTTTCCACTATGCTTGCCCCCGCTCCTGATATAAATGTTAGGCACATTTCTAGCGGCGGGCTGGAGTTTCTATTAAAAGCTACTGGCACATGCGGTAGGTCGGTCACTTGTGAAATTTCTTGCTGGAATCCTTCGCGTGATCCAGTAGGAGCTGGCAAGGCGTGAACTGGTTCCCGTAGACGGCTTCGAACTGCCTCATCTTCTCCACTAGCTTGTCGGCGCCAAAGGTGTCCACGAACCGGAAAGGTCCTGGAAGACGAGGGAGGTGTGGTTTTACAAATGTCATCACAAGGAGCATGTTAAGTTCCTGTCTGAGCCTTCCTATTTACTGCCTTACGTATGAACAATTCACTCAAACATACGACTTTAGCTTCGTAGTATAAAACCTTTTCACTGTTTGTTCTCTCTTTAAAATGTCACTTAAATAAAATGAAAGAGACAGACACTTAGAATTCTGTATTTAAAGAACATAAAGAGAATAGCTATGATTAATTTCTTGATAACACTGATTATTTCCTCTTGCTACAAAATAAATGATCTTGTTGTTTTGGGGTACTTCAGATTATTTAAAAAGGTCCTGTTGCATCTTACATGTCTTGCAAAATAATTTTCAGAGCAAAACATACGAGGACAATGCACATTTTTACACAGACGAGCGTAAAAGCTAAATTTGACTGCCTTAATTGCTTGTGTTATACATTTAATGTGCTGCTCTGTGGCCACTAACATCAGTTTGGTCTTTAGATGTGTGTTTATTTCTTTGTGAATGGATGTAAGCCGTGATGTGTTGGGTCTGCGTTTCAAAGTCTGTGGCCTAGTTTGATCTCATCATTTCAAAGTTGGCTTTATGAAACAGTTTAATCCTGTTTTAGTTTTTGAAACACCCCTCAGCTGAGTGACTGAACTATAAATAACTAAATATGATGAAACAGGTAAAATATTCAATCCTAAAATGTTTATGTTAAAATGTTTTTTGTCACAATTTTGTTACAATTTTTTAAAATTCACATAAAAAAGGAGGCCCTTTAGGAAGGTTATGTTCTCGTCGCTGAGAGAGGATTGTCCCTCGAGTGCATCAGATGACCAGGAATAAGGTTGAACTCTGACCTCCAAGGCAGGGGGGGAATCCCAGGCCGAACACAGCGCCGATGTCTCCTTCCAGTGGGTTGTTCAAAATGCCCTCTTGCAAACACAGCACGGCCTCGTTGACGAATCGAGAAATGAGTCTGTACTGCACATCAGAGTCTGAAGAACTGCACAGAGATTCACAAATAAGAAGCATTTCACTGTTAAATATGACTTCAACATCAGTATCTGCATTGATACTTCTGAAAATGTTCAGCCTCAACTTACACGGCAGGATTGGGTGTCATCCTGTATTTCTCAAGGATTTCTCCAATATCTGGGTTGACTTCTTTGACTTTGAGTCCTGGCTGGTAGATGTAGCAACCCTTTCCTGATTTGCGGCCTTGAGAGTAAAAAGATAAATGTGAATAAAACACATATACATAAATCAATGTTCAAGTATTTATATCTTAAACTATAACTCTAAAACTTCAATGTCACCCCCCCCTTACCCTTGAATCCCAGGTCCACCATGGTCTTCAGAACCTCCACGTTTCCACCACCAAAGCGGGAGCCGAAAGCTTTGCCGAGATCTTCGGCCACGTGGGCGGCGACGTCGATACCCACTTCATCAGCCAGTGTGGCTGCACCGACAGGGAAGCCGAAGCCTGTGGTGAGTGAGTCCAACTTCTTGGGGTCAACTCCTTCCTGTAAGCCCAAAATGAACAAATTAATGACATAACAGCTATCTTTGATGAATGACTGTGTTTTGTTCCTCCACTAACCACTATATATTTAAACAAATTACAGTATTTACAACAGTAATTAGTACTCTGTTCTCAGCTGCATTTTCTACTGTAGTAATAGTACAAACCTGAAGCACTCGTACTGCCTCGGCCAACATGGGAGCCAGACACCTTGTCGTATAGAATCCAGGTCCGTCCTGAAATTAATCAATAAATACATCATCAACATTGTGGCCATCAGTTCAAGCTCCTGTTGTGTTTGTAATTTTGTCGAATCACCTTCAACCATTTTATAGCTGTTCGTTTAATTTTTAAAAGCCTTATATGAGGTATTAAGTGATCAGACTATAGAGACACAGATGAAACAAACATGATGCTAAATCTCACCCCAACAACAATGATGACTTTGCCCTGCTTCAGGCCGACTGCCACAGCCGAGGCCGTGGTGTCCTTTGACGTCTGCTCAGTGGTTATAATCTCCAGGAGCTGCATCTTGTCCACTGGAGAAAAGTAGTGCATTCCAATCACCTGTGAACAGAGAAACATTCAGCAACGCTGCTTTCTATCATCTACAAACGCTTTTGAGCTACAAAACTCCCGAGTACAAACCTTGTCAGGTCTCTTGCTGGCAGCTGCGATGTCTTTGATGGGCAGAGCAGATGTGTTGCTGGCAAATATGCAGTGAGGGGGAACCACCTGCAGACATAAGTTTGTTAGGTCGTAGCTCAAAGTCACAGCTGAACTGACAGTGACAACAATGTTTACTAAGCGTCTTTTCAGTCACTTACAGCCTCCACTTCCTTCAGGACTGCATGCTTGATTTTAATGTCTTCAAAGACAGCTTCAATAACCATGTCAGCTTTTTCAAAGCCACTGTAGTCCACCTGGCCCGTCAAGTTGGACAGTATAGAGTCTCTCTGAAATGACGTGATGTTCTTCTTTTTGGTCTTGTCATTGAGACTTGAGAGAGAAAAATGAGAGAGAAAAACTATTTCTTAAGATCACATATTTTAGGTTTCAACATATTTGCGCTACAAAGTTTACAACCAAATATCAGATTTCAAAGTTGATTTGAAAGTTTAAGGTTAACTTTTCATAAAACTGAATCAACAAAATTTAATATCAGAATCTGAGTTCGATACTAAATACTGTTCAAAACCTTCTATGATCAAAACAATATATATCAATATTTAACTGCCTGATGTGACGACCCACCCTTTGTAAACCTGCTGTTCTCCCCTGGCCAGTCCAGCCAGAGTCGTATCCTTCAGGATCGTGTGAACACCTTTGTCCACAGTCACCTGGGCGATACCTGCTCCCATCAGACCTGCTCCCAAGATGGCAAGCGTCCTAGTTGGGGGGGGGGGGGATAGACAGTTTTACCACCTCACAAAAGCAACAAAAAACATTAAACACTGGAAGATTGGTTCTTATATTCTTATGTAAACTGAAGCAAAGAGTGAGGATAATCTCCCGTCTGCTATCAAGGTAAATGTGTCAGACAATATTATGCTTAACCACGACTGGTGTCAAATATCAATTTAAGACTGAACATGCGTTAATTCAACACATTACTCAAGCTTTATATGAAAATGATCAACACTCACTTCACTTCTTTTTGAGGAACTCCAAAGCGGTTCTTCTTGCATGCAACTTGACCGTGGTAAAGTCCGATCAGGGCTGCTGATTCTGAGGTTTTTGCCAATTGGCCAAAATTCTGTAACAGTCATGAATATTGGTGATGTTCACTTGTACAATGTACTGCTGCAGATAAACAGTTTGTCTACGATGTCGGCAAACAAACGTTACCTGACACTCAGCGAGATACCCAGCAGTGGGGCCTTGTTCAACTCCAGTCTTCACACACTGAGAAGGCAGAAATAGTCATGTTGATTATCATTACGTAAAAAACCCCTACAAGAACCAAAATTTAAAAAAATTTGACCAAACACTGTTATTGTATTTCAATCAAAAGTGAACAACACCGTTTTTCTTAATTGATAAAATACACATTTATTTCAGTACAAATGGGCAAATTACTGCTTAGGAGTTTTTGCTTACTTCAATTATTTTCAGGGGTGCTGGATAAAGTCCTTTGCTCTGCTTCATAACTTTACCGTGAACCGTCTTGTAAATCTGATTCCGTACCAGCTCAAAGCTCATGACGTAGTCTTGAATTTCTGCAGAGAAAGAATGTGAACTCTTTAATGTGATGTCTTCATTCATTATGAGACACACTTAAGGGACTACAAAGAGTTAAATGCTCAACAACTGCAGTATGACTTACTCTGCATCATGCCTTTTTCTTTGCGGAGAGGGATCTTCTTACTGACGATCCCTTTGGCGTATTCAATGGCAACTTCTTCGAGGTAGTCGATTGTTCTTTCCTCTGGACTCTTCAGCCCAGGTCCTAAAAATGTAAAATATTCTATTAATGCTTTCTGCAAGAGGAAATGCTTTAAAACTAACCATCTGAAGTAGTTCATTTTAATCATAAGTCCAGATATCTTACCGAGGGGGTCTACAAGTTGGTCGACAAGCCCCATCTTCTTCGCTTTATCTGCCCGGATATTTCTTCCTGTCAGCATCATGTCAAAGGCATTGGGCAGACCAACCTGAAGGTAATAAAAGAAAACATATGAACTTATTCAATATTGACCCTGAGAGTGTGTTGTGCTGGATAAAGAGCATATCGACACACACTGTAGTGTGAAATTTAGTGTTACGAACAGAACTTATATTCTACTTCGGCATAATCCTGCACTCTGAAGGACAGAGTTGCTGAAAACAAAACACAATAAGACAGGGAAATAATCTGTTTGCTGGTTTGAGGAGTCTACAAAAGGTGCCCGTAAACATCTTAAACCAATTATGGGCATTAACCAGATTATTCTGCGTTACTGACTTGCCACTTCAGGTCTCTTCCTACTACAAGAGGATGATGTCACTCACACTACGATGCACATCACTATATTGCTTTTGTGCTTAAATAATAATTCAAATAGCAAGTGGACAACATATATGGGAAAACTGGAGAATATAATCCCTGTACCAACCATCTTTGGGAGTCTCTGAGTGCCACCAGCTCCAGGTAAAAGACCCAGCATCACTTCAGGAGTACCAAGAACTGTTTTCTTGCTCTTTGTAGCAATTCTGTACTGACAGGCAATGGCAAACTGAAATGCAAAGAGAGCCCATTAAAAACAATTCATGAAATCTTCCCAGTCCAATATTCCTCACATAGTTGAGTATAGTGAGCTGGTTGCTGAAATAGTTTTCATTTACCTCCAAGCCTCCTCCTAAGCAAGAGCCATTGATGGCAGCGACAATGGGCTTTGGAGACTTTTCGACCAGCTCGAACATTTTCTGCCCTTCCTGAGAAAGTGTTGTGACCTCTTCTGCATTTTTGCAAGCCTGGATCATACTGTGACAAACGTTGAGCAGGTTAAAAAGAATCCCAGGAAATCTAAGGCATCGCAATTTTGACAATTCACACAAATATCAAACTTTGATCAGCAGTGGATTTGACAAGACTTCTCTTACTTAATATCAGCTCCTGCAATGAAGCATCCTGGCTTGGAAGAGATGAGGACAGCACTCTGGACTGCGTTGTTGGCCCACACTTCATTCATTACATCTTTCATCTCACTTTGCATTTGGATTGACAGTGTGTTAACCTGGAGGGGGAAATGACTCATGGGTCACATAAAAGTAATTTAATTCAACACTGAATTGCATTTCTGACGAGCTCATACCTTGGAGTTTGGGTCGTTGATCCGTATGACAGCAACATCGCCCTTGACTTCATAGTTGACATGTGTTCGGGCTAAAAATAGAGAGGGAAGAAAATGTACAGTGAGAAAATAATTGTGCGAAGGAACAGTTCGACCTACTCTTTACTTAGAGCTGTAATATTTAGTTGAATAGGCAACTATACTGATAAGTGGCTGCTTGTTTAATGTATATTTCCAGCAAAAATCCAAAAGTTTTACTGCTAATAGTGAAAAAATTGCCCATTTTCTTGGTCTTGTGTTTTAATATATTGAATTT
>JAVQJZ010203820.1:0-17426 GCA_036025355.1 Leiopotherapon unicolor | reverse complement strand
GGTTGTAATTGGAGCCGAATCAGTTTGTTGCTTAATCTAAACTATTTTCACATCATAATTCAATTTAGCTCATTTTCACACTGAAATGTCAAACAGCTGCTTTTTCTAGCTTCTCGTTTGTGATGATTTGCTGCCTTTCTTCGTCTTATGTGATTGAAAAAGAAATATATTTGATTTAAGACAGTTTGCAGAGCATTTCACAAACAGAACAAGCCAAAGTGTTTTTCATCAGTGATTAAATGAGCTCCAGCTGCAGCTCGTTGAACAAAGCCACCTTCTGCACATTGTGGCCTGGTACACATTCATTTAAATACCCCTGTCCTGGGTTACGTGTCATTTTATTTTTGCCACCACAGTGTGCAGGGTCATTTCTGCAGCACGTTGCGAAGAGTCAGCTGTTAGTTTGGCTGGAAAAGACCAAAGTTGTTGAAGTTAAAGTTTGAGAGGACAGTTAAATATTTTTTTTTTGTGGACTGGCCTATAGATGAAGTAAAAGTTGCCCTTCACGAGTCGTAATCTCGCCCCACTTTGAGTGTTTGTTTTGTCCGCATGCATTCGCCGCAGTCGTTGCATAAACTGCCGTTGTGTTGGCATCCGCTCTGCTTGCGTAGTCTTGTTTACAAAAAGGCCTAAATGAACGTAAAGCCGATGCTTATTGATGGTTATTGACCCACAGCGGTTTGAGATGAAGCAATTTCCGTCTTGTCTCTCTCGCTCTCTGTTTGTGTTGCCTTACAGTGAACTCTCGCCTGTCAGGAGTTTTGTTTATGAGCGCAGAGACCTTTGGACCAAGCCTATGTTGAACCAACACACAATAAATGATTGCAGGGTTGTTGTTGCAGGAAGGCACCTGGCTCCTACATCAGTGTGAACAAACATAAATAAAGACTGTCCGGGTGCATTGGTTTCGCTGTGCAAATTTACCTTGTAAAGACAGAAAATGCCTAGAAAGAGTCAGATAAGGCCGATAAAAGGAAGCGGAGGAGAGTTTGCATGCGTGTTTTTGCATGTGTAAGGAAAGAAACACTCTCGAGCTGCACCTGAACAAGTTGTACCGTCAGTGAAAGCAAACTGACGTCTTAATCCTCGTGTAAACTGACAGCGCTTTCTCTCTCTTTGCTGCTGAAACTTAATGACAAAGAGGCGTATCTTTTTGTCCGCAGTGTCGCATTCCTTCCACCGGCTCTGTTATCTGCTTCAAAACACCGCATGTGTCTGATAAATGTTTGTGCACGCGGCGTGTTGGTAGCTGGCTGTGCCAAATGCCAGTTTTCCGTGTGGCGTGCCAAGGCAGTGTCATAACCGCCCAGCCAGTCCTCATTTCCTCATTCTTGTGTGCCTGAGGTCAATCCACAGCGAGCGTGTTGTGGCATTGTTTCTCGAGCCGCTCTGGCCGGGTCAGCGTGAGCCGTCTTCTCCTGGTTTTTCCACAGGTGCTGCTGAACAGTAGGTCTGCATTGTGCCCGCAGTGTGTAAGTGTGTGTGAGTGTGTTAGGGTTGCTCTGTGTTTCATCATGTCTCCCCTCCACCCCTCGTCTGAAGGCAGCTCGGTGCGATCGGTAGTTTGCGGCCTCCGCTCTAAATGGAGAGTCGGTGTTTTGGTTTTCGCGGATGTTAGCTTCTGACCGGAGGAAAAAAAAGATCCGATCCGTATTAGGTGGAGTCGGAGAGGCCGTGCTACGGAGGACGAGTGAGCGGAGTTAAAGGATGAGGCTGGCAGGAGTCTGTGTGTTTGTCTTTGTCAAGAAATGCCACGAAAAGGCCAAAACCAGCAATTAACTGATCCTCCTGTCTGTGTGTGTGTGTGTGTGTGTGTGTGTGTGTGTGTGTGTGTGTGTGTGTCCAGACACCATTAAAAACACATCAATGAGCCGCACTGTTGCACACACTGTAGGTTATTTTGACTCAGTCCCACATCCACGTTCCTGCTGCCCCAGATACTCACTAGAGCACCAAATGTGTATTAATCCGCCGCTGGAAATAGTTCCAGACGAACACACTGTTTTGCTGCTGTTTGAGCCACGTTTTGGTCTTTTGATGGAGATTTTCTTACAATATTTGTGGTTTTTTTTGTTCATTCACATCGATAGCAGCCTCGATACGAATACTAACTCATACCTGTCTGAGATTTCTTATGTAACTTAGCTCTCTGTGCTAATGTTTGGCCTGGCGTATATTCACTTCTTTGTTTCCCCTCACTAAACTTTAGTCTGTTTTCATGTGCGTCTTTATATTTCTCCTCCTTCCCTGCTCACTCACCGTTTCCTCATTTCCTCCCGTTGCACAGGTTGTGTAATTTCTCACAAATTGCCACCAGAGTTTTTCTTTGATGCGGCTTGTGAGAGTAACAACAAGAATAGCGCTGAAATAACAAAGGCCAGTTGGTAATTATCCACACGTTCATCGACAAATGCTACATGAGGACTTGGCGACTCCAAACTGTAAAATTCAACCTTTGCCGAGCGCTTAAAAGCTTCTGTGTTTGCTATTTTAAATGCTGGATGCTGGCAGGTCTTTCAGGAAATGATATGTCCTACATTTCTGGCAGCAGCGGCGGCATTGTGTGTTTTTCATGTTGAATTAATAGATGTATTTATAGAAAAACCAGCCAGCTAATGTAAGCAACAATAGCCAGCGTGTCTGATTCATGTTTAACTTCACGAACACAGAAAAACAGCAGAATACAAAACATGAAAGAATTTCAGAGAATATGTCTGTTTTCTGTTGAAGGGTTTTTATGAAAGTGCAGCTTTTTAAGGTTTGTTATGACAGTGTTACATTTAAACTTTGTATTTTACATTCTTACTGCCGTCTTCTCCTCTCAGTGTGTCGATCGCCTGCAGCTCGCGCTGTAAAACAGTATAATAACTTTTTAACTTCGTCACACGTCTGCACATCACATCTCTACGCTCCAACAACATGTTTGCTTTCGCTTTTTTTATGGCTGTATAATTTGCACCGTGGCCTCCGTTGAACCCGTGTCTGATTTCCTCTCCTGTCCCTCCTGTGGGTTTTTTTTTTTTCTTCCCTTCAGGCTGGGAGGCTGCGAGCTGCAGGGCTGCGACATGTGAAAAGAGCTCCGCCCCTTTGACCCGCTCAACTCTCGACCTTGGGTAAACGAAAAGCGTCGCCTCCTCTTCCTTCCTCTCCCTGTCGTCTCCCTGCTCTTCTTTTCCTGTCTCCTCCTCCTCTCATCTCGACGCTGTGATCTGAAACTCGTTCTTTCATCTCTTTCAGCAGATCTGGTTGGAAGTGACGTTGCGACTGCGACCTGACACCCTCCTTCCTCGGGCATGCCTCAGGTAAAGACGGAAACCTGCAGTCGTTCTCGCCTCTGAGTGATGCTCCCTGAGGTCCTCCTTCCTCACCTTGTGTTTGTGTGTGTTTCCTCCCTCTCAGCCGGGTATGAATGGGATGGAGCCTGCGTTTGGCGAGGCCTACGGGGGCCACAGGGGCCTGCTGAGCCCCTACCCTCTGGCCATGTCGCCACAGGGGGGCAGGACCGAGTACGACCAGGTAACTGCGACACACAGCGGCGCCTCCCGAGGGCTTCAAACGTCTTTAAAAACGTTTGAGGGGGGCAAAGCACGACTAGTTTCCTGGAAAAATAGAAATTCATGTCATGTGATCAATAATTTGTAACAGTTTTGTGACTTTGTGTTTTAAAAAATTCGTGTCAAAAAGGCCTGTTTGGGTAAAAGATGATTCAAACACCTCAAGTTACAAAATGGGGCCAAATCGTCGCCTCTACTTTACAATAACGAGCAGAAGATTTTTATCTGTGTCACGTCTAATTTTAGGATTCACTCATCAAGACCTTGAAAAGATTCAGAGGACAGACTGCAGCCGATGTCTGGTTGATCCGCCAGCCGGCGTTTTTAACTAACTCGCCGTCAGCTCAGAGAGCCGCTGACAGATGTGTGCGTACCGTCAGCTCGGCATCGCAGTTTGAGCTCTGAGGAAGAATAAAGAACGATTTCATTAGCTTGATGGATGGCGGCTCATTAACGGCAACATTCATTCAGCTCATGCGACGAAGGAAAACAACATTACACGAGATGGTACAAGTTGAATAAACGTGAATCTCGGCTTGTACAGCTGATCAGACGTGTGTTGTCTTTGTCATTTTGCACGTGTAGCTTTAAAGCACCTTCAGAAAGAGTTTGCAGCTGTGAGGATAATGAAATCACTGATTGATAATTCTAGTGTTAATAAAGATATTAACTCACACACTTTTACAAGCCTTCCTGTGATGGAGATAACGTTATTTTCTCTCAGCGGAGTCTGAAGCGAGGAGTTTAAGTACGAAGCAGCAGGGCAAATGTTTCCGTGACGATCCGAGCACATGCTGTCACGAGAAAGATTCAGATCTCTGATATCTAAATCTCCCTCTGTCCCCCTTTCAGAGCGTGCTCCTCATGCTGGGCTCCCCGGCATCGCCAAGGAAACGGCCCTTTGAGTTGCTAAGCGACCTGGTGGACGACGGCGGCTTCGGCGAGGACCTGCACCCGGAGCGCTGGGACGTGTCGGCGCTGGACGAGATGGCTCGCTACACCAAGCTGGGCCTCGGGGTGGGGGGGGAGCTGCTGGCCTGCTCGGAGGAGGCCGTCCTGATGGGCCGCTGGGGGAGGAGCCGGGAGGAGCAGGAGGAGGAGGAGGAGGAGGAGAGGAGGAGGAGGAGCAGGCCCGCGGCGCCTCCCGTCAACCTGGAAGTCCAGGCCGCCGCCGCTGCGGGGGGAGAGGAGGGGCGCACCTCCGTTGCCATGACAACGGAGAGGGAGCTATGTGTTGCAGGAAGAGCGGCCGGAGGAGGAGGAGGACAGGATGGGGGGATGTCGGGGGAGCGCACAGTGGAGGTGTACCAGGTGGCGCAGGAGGAGGAGGAGGAGGAAGAGGAAGTGGCGGTGGCGACATCGGCGGCTGGTTTGGCTCTGGAGCACTGCAGTGAGGAGCACAACTACTCCCTCAGCCAGGGGGGAGACCTGGGGCCGAACTCCCACAACTCCCAGACGGAGGAGGAGGAGGAGGAGGAGGCGCAGGAGGACGAGACACAGCAGGAGGCGCGGGGCATGGAGGAGAGCAAGGCCAAGGCGGAGCTGGACCTGGAGGACGAGAAGCAGGAGGAACAGGAGGACGAAGAGGAGGAGGAGGACGACGAGGAGGAAGAGGAGGAGGAAGAGGGGGCGGAGGAGACGGCGGCGGAGGCCGAACTCTCGAGCTCCTCGGAAACTGAATGCGGTGAGTGCTGCTCTCTGTCTGCGCGGCGAGGACGTCCCGGCAAGACGTCATCAAACCATCTGAGTCTGTCTCCGGTCCAGACGAGACCTCAGACCGCCTGCTGAGGCGCGTCAAATACCAACGTCGCGGGTTTAATTCCCGGACAACACACCGCCTCAGTGGCTCAGCTTTACTGTCCTGAAATGGCTCTGAGGGCTGGAGCTGCAGCCGCGGGGGGGGGCGGGGGCGGGGGTCGTAGTCCAACGTGTTAAACAGATTGTTAAACAAGCCTTAAAGGAGGAGCTGATTTTTAAGCAGCTTCAAAAGCAGCGTGAACTTCAGGCGGCGGCTCGTTACCAGAAATATTGTTCCTCTTGGCTCATTATTTCTTGATACCTCACTTATCTCGCATCTGCAAACGCCGTCGGTACACAGTCGAGCTGAAACCGTTTCCTGCTCAGTTAAACTGTTTTGATTCATCGTTTGATTTTGATGTTTTGCTTGTTTCAGCCTCACATGTGAGGAGGTGCAGCTTCTGTTTGGTGTCGCAGTTAACTGAGCGTCTTTGGGTTTTTGGGCTGTTGGTCGGAGAAACATAAAACATATTTAGTCATTTTCTGATGTTTTACAGAAAAATAATTAACCATTGAATGTGGAAAATAACTGGCAGATGAGCTGATAATGGAAATGATTGTGAGCTGCAGGACAGCACAGTGATGGGCCGTTGTTGTGGTGCTGTGACCTTTGACCTGCTTCCTCTTTCCTCTACCCTCACATGCTGCAGGAAGAGGGTGGAGACTAAAAAACGCTTTTCATTCAAGCTTTTGGACAGAAAGTAAAACCCAGATGATGATTTTCTACACAAACGTGGAGTGACTGACTAACTGAGGGAATTATTGACGATTGATTCATTGGTTTTCTCTGCCTGCTCGTGCACCAGTCACGTGTAAAACATGTGAAAACATACATATAATGATAATGATAAACACACACACTATATATGTGAGCACAGACACACTCCTTCATACTTTCACAGTAAACAGATGCTGCCGAGCTTCAGAGCCAGTGCAGTTTCAAATGATCGAACTTCAGCTGAAGTTTTTCTTCTATTTTTAGACATCGTATTTCAAATTTTTCGGGTGAAGAAAAATTCTGTTTCTCTTCACCACAGTTTAATTCTTGCACAATCGTGACCTCAGCAGTGTTTCTAAAATCCCGGCTGTGGCCCAGAGAAATTAAAACCTCGCTCAAGGCTGCACAGTCATTGAGATTTTCTAATTTTAGTGAAGGAAAATTGTTCATTTTTTTAATGAAAATTGTCTCAGTAATAGATCATTATGTCCAGATGTTTTTTATCATACAAATAACTGCAATATATATCATTAAATATTAAGAAATTTCCAAATTCTTTTCTTGACTGTGGACTAATGTTGATTAAAGGTGCAGTCTGTGTATTTTATCCTCTGATAACAGCGGCGTAAAGTTCTCTGTAGACGTGAAGGACGACAACATTTTAACAGAAAAGCTGCGTTATAAAGTCAGAAATATCTGGCTGTGCAGGCTTTAATGAAAGATGCTATCCAGTTGTATTATGGGAATTGTATGACCCAGTGTTTTTGAAGCTTAACCCGCACTAGGATGTCTCTGCTGCTCCAGTTTTGACCTTTTTCTGTTTTTAGTCTTTTGTCTCTTGAATCCTTCAGCTTTCTGGCACAATAACAAACCTCTGCCGTGTCCCTTTTAATTGAATTATTTTATTATATATTGTGCTAACCATGCATAGATGCTGAAAAGAAAGCTGAATTTGAAGGCGTCTTGTAGATGTAATAACCTTTTCCTCATACACGCATTAGGAAAATAAAGCAGCGTTATTTTACTGCAGATGAAGCGGCTGGTTGCTGTTGGCGTCCGACGTCAGCCGAAGGGATTAAATGTCACAGAAGATTTCATGTCCAGGCTGCAGGACGTGCAACATAAACATGTATATTAGATAACACACATGTAGACTGACTTCACAGCAGATTAGCATCTTTTCCCAGGCTCCGTCTGTCTCGCCTCAGATAAACAAATCTCAGGCCGCTCCGTTGCGACGTAACGGAGAGGTCACCGGCCCGGGTCGTATTTCAACGGGCTCGAGACGCCATTGTCGCTCTCTATTGTTGTGTGTTTGTGTGTGTGGGTGTGTGGGTGTGCGCACCCCTGGTTGAGCTATTCTTACCACGAGCCCGCGGCGATCGCAGAAAGGGGGTGGCGGGCTGTGGTGGATGGAAAAGTGTGTGTCAGAGAGATGTGGCGGTGGAGGGAGTTCCGGAGGTTGCACAGAAGGTGTTTGAGAGCGTGTGTGTGAGTGTGTGTGTCTTCAAAATGTCCATGACGTAAGATTGGGAGCAGAGGGTGAGAGCGAAGACAATGGCGTTATCTGCAGACTGGACCAGACGACATGATGTTACATAACCTGTGTGTGTGTGTGTGTGTGTGATGGCGAGGACAGGACTTGATGGTTATTAACTTTCAATCCGATTTAATCCCGCTACTATCCTGGTGTTTTTTATTATTACTTTATTTATTTATTCAGCCTCAGCCCCTGGTGGATTCGAAGCAGCGTCTCCTCTGCTGCCGGTGCAGCTCGGCTGTACGTTGTATTATTTATGATGCCATTATTCACGGCTCTGCGCGCCCGAGGCTAATCTTCGCTGACGTCTTGTGCGCTTGTGTAGGTGTCTGCCTCTGAAGCCGCCCAGTTTCAGCCGCCGGTGGCTTTGTCGTCAGGACATCCAGCGTGTGTTTGTGGATTAAGGTTCACAGTGTGATTTCATAGCAGGCAAACATAAACATGAATACCTGTCAGTTATGATTAAGGTTCATCTGTCGTATTAGCTCACACAGTATTTCTCCTCTTTTTAATATCAAATGTACGGCTGTCCACCTCCGTCATGATGGATGAGAGTCTGTTTTCTTCATGATGTATTAATATAACAGCCCACAGTATTGATTTCATATCTGCAT
Source organism: Leiopotherapon unicolor (assembly GCA_036025355.1). Classification (NCBI taxonomy): domain Eukaryota; kingdom Metazoa; phylum Chordata; class Actinopteri; order Centrarchiformes; family Terapontidae; genus Leiopotherapon; species Leiopotherapon unicolor. The sequence goes on along the minus strand of JAVQJZ010203820.1, from coordinate 9,203 downwards.
CGTTGCATCACTGCTTCTTTTTGGTTGGTCCCAAACCTCAAGTGAGTCTGATGCAACATCTGGGCCACATTACGTTCAGTATATATGTGTTTTCCACTGAATATTTCATATCTAAATGCTGTTTTGGTCTCCAGCTTTACATTTGTGCTTTGCTAAGAAACGATAATGGAGGATGGTACATTTATTTTTAAAGCCTGAATATGCTGAATTTCAGAGAGACAGATTACTGGCAGGTTCAGGGTAAAAAATAAAGTATTAAAACATTATTTGTTGGACTCCTGCTGAGTTGCTGGAATCAAACCGGTCGCAGCAGATTTACCGGAGCGAGCTGGTTTTGTGCTGAACTCGAGGGAGATGTTGTGAAATGTGTTATCGCAGGTCAATCAGAGTTTATGCAAACTCTCTTTACGGTTCAGCGTTTCTGTCACCTACATACGCAGGTGTGATGCAGCATGGTGAAATGAAAACGGAGGAAATGGTCAGTCGCCATAAGAGAGGCTGTCTGATGTAAAGTGCTGGAAAAAGTCCCCGCGTTGACTTTTTTGTCATGTTAAAGCAGCCCGGAGGTGATGTCTCTTTGTCGGCCATCACCGGAGGGAAATGTCTCAGCTGGTTGTGTCGACCGGCCCCTCGGTCGAAGCACCCAGAGGATGAAGTTGGAACATTTTGAAGATAATATCTTTGTCGACCCGACACTTTGTTGGAATCAGATTTCCATCATGTTTGTCGTGAACGATGATAATTTGATTACAGGCTGCCGTCTCGTCTTCCACCCTCCATTGCCTCTTTTTATTTTTTCTCACAGTATGATCCCTTCTTTTGAACCACAGTTTAATCAGTATTCACATATTTGACCCACTTGTGTTAAAGATTTTTATCCTTCAAAGAAAAAAATCCTAATCCTTAATCCTAAAATATGATTTGGAGGCACGGCTGAAGCTTTTAATCTTGTGTCATAAACTGCATATGGAGTCATGTTTTAGATGGTATCGTTTACATTTTTCCTCACTGTATTGGTTGCTTGTTGCCTGACCTAATACATTTTAATCTGCTTTACTCACAAAATGAACAGAGATTGTAAGAAGAAAATATCCCAGTTTGTTGTTGACTGCAGAGCTGTTGTTTCATTTGCATCAGTGCACAGATTCATTTTGCATGTGTCTGGATGTGTTTTCCTTACAGAGGTGGAGGCCGAGCCGGTGAGGCAGCCCGGCGAGCGCCCGGCGAAGCGTCGCTGTTTCTGGGAGTACCGGCGCGCCCGAGAGTCGGCCACCAAGAAGAAACTGGGCGGAGACGTCCACTGGTCTTTGTCCTGGAGCTCCAGCACTCTGCCCAGCACGCTGTACCGCCGAGAGGGTGAGAGCGCATCACTGAGACCATTAATACATCAACTAATGAGGAAGGATGTTTATTTCTGAGCAGTTTGATTAAATAAGGAGTCAGAATAAAAGTCTTTCTGATGCATCGGTAACTGAGCTGCAGCACTCCTCACAAAGAGGTGAAGCTGGAAATCAAAGTGTGCAGATCTGAACGGGAGCCTTTCAGCAGCACGAGTCATTAAAACGACACTCGCACTGCAGCTCAAAGTGTCCCATTTCTTTTCTCTCATGTGACACAAATCGGATCGGGACCCGCAGGCATGTGCCCTACATACAACTTTTATGTCAAAATCTGAATTTTTCAGCATTTCCCCATTAAAGTGGATCTTGCGTCAGGCGCCGCTGTATGTCTGTGCAGCCTGCGGTCCTCACATATTTATATATTCTGTAAGTGCTTCTTATATTTCTTTGAGGTGATAAAAGCTAGGAAGCTATTTTTGTACATTATGCTGAAAAAAGCATCCATTTTTAAACATTTCTTGGTGACAGCGTGACAGGATTTTTAAGACCTTCTGTGGATGTCGACCACAAATTGAGGTTTTACAGGTGTTGAAAAGATCGAACTTTAACACGCAGGTGTTGAGTTCATCATGTCGTCTTTTTTTCCAGGCAAAAAAGGGCGCCGCAAAGCTCGCAAGACGGACGCCAGCGACTTGACGCCAAACCCCCAGAAGCTCCACAACATCGGGGAGCAGCTGCAGAAGCTCAACGCCGCCATCGACGGCATGGGCCCGGTCAACGACCTGCCCGCCGTGGCCCGCGCACGGTCCCGCAAAGAGAAGAACAAGCTGGCCTCCAGGTACCAGACTCCACTTAACCGCCCTCCCACATGTTCTGCAACGAAGTCAGAGCCCGAGAGACGTCGGGCATCGATCTGTCAGGCACGAGTGGGCTTTTTTTTTTTTTTTAGAGGTTTTCAGTGTTTGTGAGTTTGCAGATAAAAACTAAAGTGAATCCTGCAGGGCTCTGTGGTTCGGTATCTGCAGTCTTTAGCCTTTCCAAATATGCGATGCATTAGAATAGCTGACCTTCTTTATATTGTCTGGAAGACATGGAGAAAAAAAAAGATATGCATGGTGGAATTTAAGGCAAAGTTGATATGAATTGATGGGAAGTGTTCTCAGTTCCTGCATCTCGTATTTTCGTTTCAACTGTCAGGAAGAATTTGATTTGAAGATGACCTTTGAAAAGCCCGACCTCTGAGGAAGCCGCCATAATAAGACTGAAAACATGTAAATTTACATGCAAAAACGACTCAGAGGATGATAAACACGACGCAAATGACCTAAAAAATGTAGGTCGAGAGTGTATTTTTGAGTTGATGGGCCCTTTCTCTTTTTTTTTAATGAGTTTACTTCAGACATGAGTAACTGATGGAGCAAATGAAAGGAAGGTGGAGGGGAGCGGAGGAAAACAACAGATGAGATGAGATGGAGGGAGGCAGGATGAAAGGCTGAATAGGAGGAAATCAGGGCAGGACCGAGGAGGCAGACGAGGAGGGTCACAGAAAGTTCATCAGCAGAGGGAAGTGAGGAGGGAGGGAGGGAGGGTGAATCTGGAGGAAAGGACATTATTACAGGCGCTTTAAAGAAGAGAGAGGGACTTTGGGGAAATCTTATTATTCCAAACATTATATCAAACACAACACAAACACAGAGTCGCAGAGAAGCTGCTGTGATGTGACTGAGTTCATGTTTAATATGCAGGAATTTCCTCTGTGAAGACGCCTGTTTTTCTCTTCTGTCATTCTTGCGGCTGCCTGAGAACAGGCCCGAGTTAGCGGCGGGATTATGGTCGCCGCCTCCGGCCCTCTCCGGCCCTCTCCGGCCCTTTTTTCTCAACCTGCCACGGGGCGTTCAGGCGGCACAGATGAGGAGCGCGTTCGGTGCAAAGCCCGGTTCAAAAGTTCACGCTCGCCGTGACATGTGGAGCGAAACACTTCAGACTCGGCTCCCTCATCCGTTGCATACGTACATAAAGACGGACCACCCGCGTTATAACATTTAAAGCACCACAACATCCCCCCGCAGCCCTTATAATGGTGATGATTACAGCCCACATAACCACCGCGTGCTCGCATATAACGTCGCATACATGTTGTTTACAAGATGTGAGCAGTGCGTGTGCAGCGTGGAAAAAAACTGAGACGGGCGCTTTGAGATTTGGTGCTCCTGTAATGTTTTTTAAAAGGAAGGAGCAGGAAAAGTCCACGAGCTGGTGGCTTTAATTACGTTCTCTTCGAGCGGCGAGGGCTGTAAAAGCTGTCGAAATTTTGTGCCAATGCTTTTTTACAGTCCCTTTTTTAGTTTTTTTTCTTGCTCTGAACCACACTGATGCACACACACACACACACACACACACACTCGATGGTACGTCGGTAAAAGTTCATGAGCTTTTGTTTCCGTGCTGAAGCTTCAGTTGAGGGACCAGGCGAGTGTGTGTCTGCTGCTCGTGCCCACAATTTGACTGATAACCTCACGAGGGAAATCACACTCGTACTGTATATCCACGATAAACTAATGTACAATCAGCTGTAAATGTTATAAAAAGCGTCTCTGGAGTGGGAGCGTTGCTGCGCTGTGTTTGGAGATGCTTCTGTCTGCTGGCTGAGCCCCGTTAATGAGTTTTAAATCCTTAATTACAAACCAGTTTGCCGTCTCCTTTCCATAAATCCGACACCCTGCACGCTCGCTCGCTGCGTGCTGTGATATTGTCGTGCCGGGCTCAGACACACACACTTTTAGAGGAGCTGTTTGAATAGAGGAGACTTTGCTCTTACCATCAACAGAAGTAGCAGGAAAATTTCTCTCCGGTCTTCCCAAAGCCAGCAGCGATTTCTTTTGTGTTGTTGTCATGATACTGATGTGATGTTGTTGTTCCTGTTTGATGATATGTACGTTTACAGTGATCAGCTGCTTATATAGAAAGCCTGGGACTGAATTATTCCTATACTCTCTGCTCACAGTGGTCATTTTGGGTGTTTTTTTTAACCTCTCCCATAATACTTTGCGGTTACCCATCTGCTTCCAGAGGCAGGTGCAGTGTCTGCATTGAAATCATGACGAGAAAAAGAGTCATTTTTTCACAATGAAAATCATTGTCACCTTGACAAACTGCCAAAAACGAGCCGAAGAGATGCAGCGGCGAAACGTAGAGACAGATGGAAACAGAAGCACCTTAAACAACTCGAACGTTGTTGTGAATACAAAGTTCATAATGTAAAGTCAGAGTGACAGCAGGTCCTGCAGAACCTCCTCAGAGAGAGCTGCCTCTTATGAGAGTTTTTACTCACATAATATTTATCTGTTAACTATTATGTGACTGGATTTTCTCATGCAGGAGAAGAAATCTGCAAATGCAACTTGCCATCGTTGGCCAATGAAGCGTCGACAGGGAGCGTAAAATAAACACAAATTGACCAAATATGCATGTATTGCCTTTGCTGTGCTGTCTGAGTATATAGTTAGCTGCTCTACAAGTTTCTCCACAGAAGAGAAACGTGTTCACCTCCTGTTGGTGTAACCTCCAGTTCAGACAGAAAATAAGTATGTTTCCCAAGATATTTATTGAAATAACTCAGCCCTGCTTTCAAATTTCCATCAGTTTTCATCACATTAAGCTGCTTGGTTTGATTGCAGTAAAAAAAAAAAAAAAAAACTCCCCTCAAAATGAATCACAGCAGCTGTTTTTCAAACCCGTACAAGCACCAGAAGCTTTTAATTTGGTGAATAAGTTTTTTTCTACCTTCCAGGAAGCTCCTGGTTTCTTCTCATTCAGCGTTTCACTTAAATCAATTTGCATCTGTAGGTGAGCCATTACGACGAAATGTGTTTCTTCTCTGAGGCTGTTCTTCATTTTCGCATTGAAAGCAGGGACTGTTTCAAATACTTTATATTGATGGTGTGTTTAGGGGCTTGTGAGAAGGCACGGAAACACGTTTTCTAATTTAAAAACCTTTGGTACATTATCAGCTCCCGTCCCCACGATGATTAGGGACGGAGAAATTGTTGTGTGGTCGTCAACATCCTCCCGAAAACCAGCAGGGACTGTGCTACAAATCGGGAATTCACAAGAGGGAAAGATGGCCGAGAGGCAAAACTCGACATGCAGAGAAACGCAGGAGTGTTCGTGGCCTGCAAGAGTTTTGTTTCCCTGAGTTTCATTTAGCTGCAAGAAAAGAGAAATTCTCTTCACGCCGCGGAGAATAGTTCCCGTGAGACGCGTTAATATTTAACATGCATCGACTGATGCTGCCCCAAATACTCTGACAGCGGAGCGTCCATATTGCTTCGGAGTCGCGGTGTCAAACTGTTGCTGGAGGTTTCCAGTCAGTCTCCCTCACAGTGAGGAGGAGCATCCTCCGCTCATCGGCCTCCGGCTGCTCTCGGCGTGAAACGGCCGCCGCGGTAACGGTGTGAATGAGAATGACGACGCTCTCTTCTCCTCCGTTTGCAGGGCATGCCGGCTGAAGAAGAAGGCCCAGCACGAAGCCAACAAGATCAAGCTGTGGGGGCTCAACCAGGAGTACGGTCAGTACTGCAGACTGGACACACAGCTGCACACCTCACCCCGACTGTGACCGTTTTCATGCTTTAACTCCAGCTGAAGGATTAGATTATCTGTGTTTGCAGACTTTGTTAAACTAATTCAAAGTGAATAAACTCAGAGATGTGCCCTGAAAACGAGAGAAGAAGTTGGATTCACTTTTGTATTATTGTAACTGTAATATACAAAATCTATTACAGCTAAAATTATCACTAAATATTGTGACATGATGCATTATTACACACCTCATTAGTGCTTTTATCAATATGTTAGTACAAGCAAGAGCTACCACCCAATCTGGCAACCCATAAATATCAGTGGAATAACCCCAAACAGTCAATCTCCTGTCCAACCTGGCAACCCAAAGCCTCCAGACCTTTGCCTTTATTTTGAGATTTCTTTGAGCATTTGGATCAGTGATGCAGCCAACACATATCCCAAAAAAAAAGACATTTGCTTGTCAAACTATCTTCAGTTTGGCTCAGACTCTGTCAAGCTGGTGATTATCAAACAAAGTACGTTTTCCTGCTTTCTCAGCAGCCTTCTTAGATGTTTTTTTTTTTTTGTTTATGTTGCTGCTCAGATCTCTGAGTTGCAGCGAGGCAAACCTACTTCACTGTTTGATCATCAGACAGGTCCTGAAGCTTTGTCTCGTTCTTGATTCAGTCACCGCACAACACCGTCGCCTCGCTCGTTAAATATTTGACCTTTTTATTTGTGCATGTAGTTCAGGCAGCCTCCAGTTTTAAGCCCTGATAGTGAACAAACAGGCTCTGTGAGGAGAGAGCTCCCATTTCTTTCTTACTCTGCAAATTTATCTAAATGTTAATATACAAATAACATGTTCAGCTGTGGACATTGGACTTTAGAGGCTTTAGAGTTTATTTATTGGCGTCTTCAGCAGAAGAGTTGCTGTATTAATGGCTTTTCTGGTGAAGGAAACCAAGTTTACATAATGTTTAAATGATTTATTCAATTTATTTTATGCAAACAACGAGGATGAAATCACTTCATTTCCAGTGTGGCTCTCCAACATGCAATAAATTCATAAATACGTCTGCGGCGCGGTGAAGCTGACACTTCTCCAACCTGTCTTTATGAGAGTGAAGCTGCAGAAAAAACTGAGAAAGCATCTTTTCAAGGCCGCTTTGAAGACGCCCTGTTTAAGAAATCAGGTTACTGCAGGGAGCTGATAATAACAAGATCACCGAGGAGCGTGTAAACACGCCAGCTGAGGGAAAACCTGAGAAGGGTGGCTTCACCTCGTTCTCGATAATCAACACCTTCGCTCTGCCAACTCTCCCTCCCGCCTCCTCCTCCCTCATCTGCTCTGCTTCGTCGTCTTTGAATTCAACCCCAACCAGAGTCCAACTTCCTTTGTGCTTTTTTCTTTCATTTCTTTTTTTACATTCCAGTCATTCCTGATCTTGGCCCGGCGTTTCGGTGCAGAGGCTTCAGTTGTGGCTCCCGCAAAAAAAAATTTTGTTCTGCTGGCAGGAAGCCAAAACACACAAGGCTTAACCTCACATCGCCTCGCTTCCTCTTCCCCCCTCTCCTTCCTCCGACTCTTTCTCTTCTTTTTTTTCTCTCCCTCTCTCCATCACTGTAATTTGCATCCGTGCAACAGGAAACTTCTAACAAGCAGCACTTTGGCACCATGAGTTTGTGAGTTTCAGTTAAAAAAGAAGAAGAAGAAATCATCTTGCTGGCTTGCTGTGGTCCTTCGCTCACACACACACACACACACACACACACACACACACACACACACACTATGAGCGCCGGACAAAAGACCCCACGAGAGGGAGGAGCCAAAGTCCCAGAAGGCTTTTAGGGTTGAATCATGAGATAAATCTGATAAACGCTGCGAGATAAGACACATGAGAGGTGCAGCTTCTTTGTAGAGCAGAGTGACAGCAGACACATCAGAAATCACAGCGCTGTAAGATTTTACACGTTCCACCTATTATTTTTATTATCAGAAACTGTAAAAGCACTTTCATCGATAAGAGCTTCAGATCAGATGATTTATTTATTTTTTTATTTTTATAAAAGAAAGAAAATCAGCAAATCCTTACGCTGCAGACGCTCAAACCAAAGACCGTTCAGGACTGAGAGAAGATTGATTTTTTTTTTTTATTCTCGTGTGAGGAAAGGGAAATCTGCTGAAACATTTCAGCACAAAAGCAGGAAATGTTCTTTATGTATTAAACTTTGGCCCGTTCACACCTGAAAGCGGCCGGTTACAGTCCCAGTCTGACCTGCTGACACCGAGCGGCTCGACTGGGGCGAGTCGGGGTTAACGGTCTGATTCAAGGACACCTCGGCGTGATTCACGACATGAGTGCTGCTGTTTCACATTATCACCTAAATCTGCAGCTACAGTATCTTAAATCTGCATCTGTTTCTAATTCAGTCCAGCACTGCTTTCATTTCACTTTCACTTCTCTTTTTCTAAATGAATTTACTTTCATTTTTTCTGGAATTTTTCTTTACTTTCTCTTTCGTTCTGCGTAAACAAACACACTCTTCTTCCTATGAAGCATTTTTGGGAAATCTGGTTTTAATTGACAAGAAACGGCTATTAAATTATCATTTTGATCATTTTAGAGGACTTTATTTAATGCTGCCTTGCATTAAGACAACATTAAACGCTGGTGTGTTTGGAGAAAATAGTGCCAATATTCTTCAAAATACAAGACTGAAAAAACTGTTGGGTGTCAGTGGCTCTGAAATCAACTCTCAATCCGTGACGTCGCTGCAGAAAAGCTTTTTCTCTGCTGTGCTGATTTAGTGTTTTTAGTTAAAACAAATGTGGTTTTTATTTTGTCTTTCTGTAGAGAACCTGTTGGGAGCACTGCTGAGGATCAAGGAGGTGATCAGGCTGCGGGTGGAGAGCAGCGAGGAGGAGGACACGGACGAGCGAGGGATGACGCAGCGCCTGGAAGACATCCTGCGAGAGTCCAGCGGTGAGAAACGCAAACGCAGCGACACCCTCAAATCTACTGGAAAGAAAAAAAAGAGTCCTACACATCCTGTTAGGTGATAAATACAAAGAACTTCACGTGCCTGTCGGAGCTTCGTGATAACAACTCTGCTTTTCTTCACAGCAGGGTTATCGTTGTTTTATCTAACAGTGAAAAAATATAATAATGAATATGTTCCATAAAAAGTTTTATTCTGGTATATTCTTTTATAAAACGCCTGTTTTTTATTCACTGTTTGCATCTGCTCACCATGTTTTTGCTTACCTTCCCATGATTTTGAAAACAGTTTTAT
>JAVQJZ010203785.1:0-13635 GCA_036025355.1 Leiopotherapon unicolor | reverse complement strand
GCTACAATGCCACATACACAGTGTTTTACACATATTATTATCCAACTAAAAGTTATTATCTCAGCTAGTTTAAGTTTTTAGTTGAACTACTTGTATAAATGTAGTAATTAGTTTTTTAGGGTCAGAAAAAGTCCTACTACTAACAAGAAAAGAGAGGAGAGGAGGCCGGGTGTGCTAGTCCCCAGACCGCTTATCAAGTCTGAGTCTTAGGCAGACAGTGCTTCTGCATTTTTAAAATTGGCCTGGACTGACCAACACTTCAAGCACACACGCACACACACCTTCACACCAACCTTACCCTTCAATCTCTTATTCTGTTTCTGCTCTACCACTTTTCCTCCAACACTGTTTCTCTATTTCATTCTGTCTTGATATGAGCATAAAGCTTTTATTAGGGACCAGCTGAACAAGAGAAGATGCCGCCTCAGCCTCCTCTGCTGTTTTTTCAGCACAGTTCAACTAAAGTCACTCGGGTTTTTGTGAACCTGCCTGTGCTGTGCACGAATGAGCACACTTGCTCTCTCAACTACAGCAAGTCTATCCTAAAAGTGATCTATCTCAACAATATGCAGAGGGAAAAGAACAGACTTTAAACGTAGACCCTAATAAACGTGCAGAACTTGTGTGAATGGTGGAATAACATTTTGTTTTGTTTTTTTCAAGCATGTTGCAGTACTAATATTAACTTGAAGCCTAATGCTTGTTATACTGCTGTGAAAAACACTATTTCAATGCATACTGAATATATTTTATCAAAGAAACAGTGTGGATGTTGACATTTATGTGAGCCATTTAATCCTTTTTTTCCTCTTCCAAGTGTTGCAAGGGTCACTGTGGCTAAGACCAAGGCTAACACTTGCAATCAGCTAAATCTGCCCAGAATTAATGTATTATGTACAATAAACAAAATATCAAACTGAATCTTCTTAAAATTACAGGCATTTTTTTCTTTCTTTTTTAGTGTGGAGTCTCTCCTCTCACCACCACTCTCCTGCTCTCTCTCACTCCATTGTATGTCTCACAGCAGGGCACCTTTGCCTTTTGACTGAGAGGTGAATGGAAAGGAGTCAGAAAAACCAACTAAAGGGTTGAACACTAAAAAGGAGCATTGGTAGGTCTATAGCATGGTGCACTACAAAGAGTGTCCAATAAAAAAGGAACAACACATGCGGCTTGTTCTGTTAAAGACTCCACGCTCTGAGGACAATACGCATTAGTCTGGGTTCAAGTCTGTGTGTGTGTGTGTGTGTGTGTGTGTGTGTGTGTGTGTGTGTGTGTGTGTGTGTGTGTGTGTGTGTGTGTGTGCGCGCACACTCAATAAAGAACAAAAGGAACATAAAATGATTGACTGGATGAATCTGAAAAAAAAACAGGACTTCATTGTTAGTGGTATTTGGATAGCTAAAATAGTAAATACAAAAACAAGACAAAAAAAGCCAAACCACAATGCTACCAAGATGGGGCAGACAGAAAAAAATGGATTCTTAATTTTCTACTACAACAAAACATGAGGCTACTTTGCCAAATAAAGACGCTAGAACATATATATGAAAAAAGAGGTGGAAATGAACACTGAACTCAAATAAAGAAAACTAATTCAGAAAGAACAAGTATTGTGCCTGAAAACCTGACCAGACCAGTGACTTTTGACCTGGCCTAAAGCTCAAAACGAGGAGGTTATGCGGGGTCAGACCAGGGGGCATAAAGTTCTAGGAGTCCTGAACCAAACACATTTCCCAAAAGTCACCCTTTCATCAACAGCAGTGTGTGTGTGTGTGTGTGTGTGTGTGTGTGTGTGTGAGTGAGAGAGAGAAGGTAGCCCAATGAATATATTATGCATCAGCCAGGTGTGCAGAGGGGCACAGCTAATTGCCCCCACCACTAATGTTTAATGTACAGAAAAAGAAGGAGATGGGAAGGATTCTTAGAGGAAGGATGGGGGTGGGAGGCAAAGCAGAGGGACGGATGGAGTGAAGGGGTGAAATGCATGATGCTGCAGAACAGTGAAAGAGGGGAAGAAGTAGGCAAGGACTGGTCCACAATTCATCACAGATATGGGCACCCACCAGCCATGTCAACTGCCAATCATTATGTTGCTAATAACAATATTTAAAAGTAACATCCGATGTGTTTTTAGACAACCAATGTATTTTTCATGTATAAATATAGAAGAATGACAATAGTAAAACAGAAGGTCAGGACTTGCAATGAGCATATGGCATGAAAGACTAAATTAATCATTAAAAACTGATTAATAAAATAAATCTTTAGTTGTTACACTAGTTGGGTATCAAATAAGATACAAAACATAAGACCTAACCAAACACTCCAAACTAGAGAGGCAAATAAACTGCAGGCAAATCGTCAGTGTTGAACAAAGAAACAAGCATAATCTTTTAGTAAGAGACTGGAGACAGCACACACACACACAGCCTTGAAGGAAACTTAGAAGGGCCCATGTCCTCTGAGACTCTCTGGTGGTGGGGGAATTTGGGCTTGGCAAACTGGGTCTAGATTGACTGAGTGTGTGTGCGTGTGTGTGCATGTGTGTGTGTATAGTCACACCAGCATCATCTTTCTCTTCTTAAAAGCTGAGGGCACGGGCATGCACAGAGCTCAGCTAAACTGTGCAAGCATGTGTGTGTGTCTCCAGAGGGGTGGGTGTGTGTTAAGGTCCAGTGAGTTTGTAGCTGATAAACGAGGCTAGCTAAGCCGCTACAATGGCACAGTCCTGGCCCATGACGCCCTGTTCTCACACACACTCACAAACACACGCGTCCATGCACAACCACACCAGGCTGGCCGCTGATAAGGAGTTGTCGCTGGCATCCACACACCTCACTGTGGGACTTCACCCTTTCTGGATGCACAGATGACTTCACACACATGCACATGCATGCGCACACGCACATGCACACACACATATGTACCATACAATAAATAAGTCTACCAAATGCTATGACCTTCTCTCATCCATTATTTCGGGTAAAAACATATCTTGCTGAACCTGATGAAGAAATGGTGCCCATCAAGTTAAAACCATTAACTCAAAGCATTATACTAAATAATATAAATGGAATCATAAGGTGGTTGACAATTACCACCCCTACATCCAAGGATCGGAACAATCCTTAACTGTCATATGAAGAATAATAACCAGGAATATAAAAATGTATTTCAATCATTAGAGTTTGAGCACTCTACTCTTTTCATAATTTGACTTGTCACCCTAAGCAAAAGTTTAACTAATATCATCAATGATGGCTCCACTCTCTTCAAGTGTCCCAAGACAAGCCTGATTGTGAGCAAAGATGCACACTACCCACAAGCTGAAAGCGAAGCAGCTAAATGGAATACAGCTATCATTCATTTCTTTATGAATACCTGTGCTTGTCCTACCGCGACATGCCAAATGTCCTAAGCTGGCTAAGAAACTCCTTTTTCCCCTCTGCTGTCAGGCTCCTGAACAGCTGACAGGAGTCACAACCAAGAATTACCACACCACTGCATATTTGCACACAATAACCTGCATACAACTATCATACCATATCATACTTGTATATACCAGATATATACCTCTGTAAGGACTACTTCATCATTGCATATTTGCACACAATAATTTGCACATAAATGTCTTACCATATCAGACCTGTACATATTTTTTTTTATATTGTATTTATATATTTTCTGCTGCTATTTATTGTATTTTTTGTTTTGTATTTCTGTTGCATAACCTATTTTATTTTACTTTTGGCATTAGGGTGGACAGCAAAGCAAGCATTTCATTGCACAGAGAACATGTGTTATTTTCGTGTGTATGACAATAAACATTTGAATCTTGAATCTTGAAGAAAAAAAAGGGCTCTCTGGTCACAAGGTATCATATGACCCATAATTTCAGCTGTGACCACCTGAGGACTTGTCAAAGGCCACCAGAATAGTGTGCTTGCTCGTTGTCATTCTCATCCAAAACCACACTGAGTGGCTCTGAGACGTGTATTTTAGAGCCAGTGGTGAACTTGTTTTTATCAAGTACAGTCCTGCCAACAGTTCCTCCCTACAGTGCAGTAATCAGCACTTACCAGCTAACTGCATTAACTTATTGATATTGTGAAAGCCAGTGTCTGACTCGCCGCTCGTCCTCAGCGAGGACGTAAATGAAATCTGAGCCTCCCACCTCACCTGTTATCAGTCAGAAGAAAGCGAGGTCCGACGCAGCGTGATTGCCCTGTTAGTGAGTTAAATGATGTAAAGGAGGACGCAGTCAGACCTGTTAGCCAGGACATGATTTGTGAGGCCTGCACAGAATATTCATTCAAGCAGGCGGTGCAGAAAGGTGATGCGGGGGCAGCAATCAGACTATGCAAACACTTCACACAGCAACATTTATTTACAGACATTATTAGCCAGTATGTATGAATCAATAATCTGCATGATTGCTCCGGCCCTTGACTTTATAAACTGGGCTCTTATGAGGTCTGCAAAAATAGCAATAAAATAATCTTTCATCTTGCTACCGTCCTTCATGTGTGTGTGTGTGTGTGTGTGTGTGTGTGTGTGTTTACTTTTCGCTCATCCTCGCACACGCAGATACTGATGAACCTCCAAACATGGAAGTAATGAACTACTTATCGCTCTCAGTGATCGCTCTCGACTCTTATTGTTAATTCACGGTGGATTGCAGTGGGATTTATTCTGTGTGTTTACTGCCGAGGAAAGATGAGGAAGATAAGGTGGATAATGAGAGCGGCGGAGCATCCTCTGTGCTGGGATGGTTCTCCAACACTCTCAGTAAACTAATTGTTAAATCAATTTGGTGCCTAGGTAAACGCTGTAGTATGGCAGCATTATTATCCGTCTCAGGACTGACTCAGCGCTGATTTTAGCTGCTAGCTGGTAACACTAACCCTGCTGCCGTAGAGACGGACTTTCAGCCTCTGTACCTTGTTTGCTGGATCTTTGTAACCTTTCTTCTTGTGTGTGTGTTTGTGTGTGTGCATGTCTGTTAACACATGTGTGTCTGCAGACAATACCCATCATTCATCATTGACCTTCATAATGTGCGTGGTGCACCGAGAGGAGGAGAGAGTCAATGAAAACAGCAAGGGTTCAAACGCAGTGTGTGCATGTGCATGCAAGTGTGTGTGTGCATGAGTGTGTGTGCGGGGGAACATGCACGTGTGTGTGTGCATTTTAAGTGATGGGGGTTTAATTAATGATGTGTGTGTGTGTATGTGTGAGGCCCGTGGTTGTATGCTTATAGAGATGTGGTGGGTAATGGCCCGGAGCCGTGCTGCTCTCCTCCTCTCTCTTCTCTTCTGAGGCCAAAGAGAGAAGCGAAAAGAGATTGATGGTGCAAAGAGAGGTGGACCAGAGTAACAGAGTGGTAGGTGGATGTGATAGAGAGCCGGGGGAGTTTACGAGGGAGGAGGAAACGCCAGCTGCACTGGGAAGACTTTAGAGAAAATAGTGAGGTGGGCAGCGTGTATCTGTGATGAGTGGGCGAAGGTAGAGAGGCAGAAGGGAGGAAAGGACAGCGGAAAATATATGCACATATATTATGTTGTTACTAGCTTCAAAGTGAGGTCGCAAAAAATAAAAAAGACCATTTTGAATGTACAAAGATGAGGTTTTAAATCTGACGGAATCAATCAAATCTGAATCTTTATGGTCAAAATGAATTGAGGCTGTTCCTTATAAATAACGAAAAAGTCAAGTGGTTCAGACAAAAACACATTCATGTGTTCTTCACTCTGCAGAGCCAAACAGGAGGAAAGAGTATATCTCAAAAATCTAAAGGAGATTCAGTGGGCTGCTGTCATTTGAGGCTTTGGTTTAGTCATTAAAAAGGGGGAAAAACACTTGAGCAAGCAAGAGAGAGAGGGAGGAAAGAAAAGTCCAAAACTCTAAATTAAATAACTAATATCATGTTCTCAGGCTTGATCCCGCAATGAGAAGCCGTCTCCATTTATTGCACTGTTTAATGTATTACTGCTAATTTTTTATTTCAGAAATTCAGTCAGACTCACAGTAAAAATAGACTTAACCCACATTGAGGAAGTACCCACTCAAAACATTTGTAATTACAGGAAATAATTTGCCTCTAGATTTTTTATGCTGATAGTCAAATCAACCTCATCTCCTCCACCAGGATGTGAGGATTTCTCTCTGTGTGTGAAGCAGAACTCCTAATAATGAAATGATTGTAGTGGCTGATGAATAACATTTTTTGAATAATTTATTTAATAGTCTCTCGACATTTTTTTTATTTGATAAACAGTCAGATTTTGATTTATGGAGCAAATATATGCATTCCATTATACATCCAATCAAAAGTGCAGAGTTGAATAAAGGCCTCTCTAAAGTGAGAGACAAAACTCAACCACACTGCAACTAGTGTGTCCGCACCATCAGAGGTATGAGGATGTCTGCACATCAGGCATGTGAGAGTTTCCTGGTCACCCAAGTGTGAATAAATATAGCCCAACATGATGGTCTTACGAAATGTGTTTCATTACTTTTTACATTAACTGGAATCCAGAATAGAGAGTTTAAATTAGAGTTTGTGCATGTGTGTGTGTGTACAGAAGGGATTCTTAAAGCTGACGTTCAGCGTGTGTGATCTGTGGATGCAAAGCAGTGGTGAGGGGGGCTTATCTACCACCATGCAGGGTGTGCGTTAAGTATTTGATTGTATTTCTCATTCCAAAGCAGTGTCCACTTGTGTGTTAGTGTCTGTTTCTCCTTGTGTGTGTGTGTGTGTGCGTGCACACTCTGTGCACACCAAGTGTAAATAAAATCTGAATTTGTGGGCTGTCTGGAGTTAATGCCTGTGCATATATGCGCACACGTCATATTGCATTTTGTGTAGAGAATACACAAACAGGCTCATTACTCACTGTCTGCAAACCAATACTGCTGTTAAGAGTCACCATGGAAACAATAGGCGGCCCTACTGATAATAATGACTGTGTAGGCTCATAAGACATTTTGATTTGCTAACATATGTAAATCTTCGCCACACCTCAGATGCCTCACATTCTTCAGAAAGTCATTTCCTGCTAAAGTAGCACTCAACTCTCCGCTGGCAACTGCTGACGCAAAAAAAAGGCCATTCTGTCATTTTCACATATTTTTGAGATAATAGCAAAATGTTTTTATTCCTAAATAACCCAAACGAGGCTGAATCTTTCACGGTCACAAGCCATCACATTTACTCGCAGCTCTGAACACGCAGCGGTCTCACTGATGTTACACACTTTTTAACTGAATTGGCACTAATTAGGCTGAAGGCTGAATGGGGAGAGTGCATGAGAATAAATGTAAGACTAAGTTTGTTAGCGGGTTTCTTTTAATATCCGCACTTGTCACTTTCGGTTAGAACAGTAACTGCAGTGCTTAATTAGGCCCCCGGACCACCGTGTCTGGCCTCAGATGCAAACGGCACGTGGCCTTGTTAGATTAACGGATTTCAGTGCTCAGCTAACCTCCGGAGTCCTCTGATATTCCCTAAGACAAACAAATTTACTCTGGCAGATTTCACTTTGATTCCATTTTTTGTCATTAAAACACATTAATTCATATCCTGTCAAGATCAAATTGCTGCACCCTGTCTTCTCATTTTTAAATGTTGTGCTTCACCCAGTTTTATAGTTTGAATTTCTTTACTCTCCTGTGGCTAATTATGGCACATTTTAACTGTTATTGGTCATAAAAATGAGCTATGAGGACTCTTCAAACCTCAGCCTCGGCATGTGTGATTTGAGAGTGTGTGTAGATGTGTGTGTGTGCCGATGTGACTCTCAAGCAGCAGCGCTGACCCGCCGGTGGTAATGGCTCTGCAGTAAACGTCCAGGAAGAAGCTGAGTGTGCATTTATTTCTGATTTCCTGCATGCGCTCACATGCGCTCACAGTCCGCAGAGACACGCAGACGGCACACACGCCGCTGCCAGCAGTGAGATCTGGATGCAGTTATTGCTTTCTCGGCCTTCCGGTCACTAATTAGCGTGTTGTGCAGTGAGGCCTGCGCGGACCAATCAAGGTGTGCGTGAGACTAAAAGTGTGTGCATATGTATCCTGTCGTTTCATGTAAGCACCGAAAGGGTTTCATTTTAATGAGCATCCGTGTCCTGCTCCAGTTATAAACAGTGTTTGTGAATCATTATACAGAGAATTGCCAACCGCCCCCTCCCGCCCCCAGCTGGGGTCAAACATTAGAAATTGAGAAGTGAAAACGTTCGTCAACAAGAATTGTTTGAAGAAGTGTGAAGAGACAAGATAGTCAAGATGCAGAAATGAGGTCAGAGCTGTGATGTCTGCCAGTCTGAATTAGAAAAGAGGTGGGCAAAGCGGAGCTACTTAACATATAGACAGTTTCAGAGGGCCCAAGGTGCGGGGCCGTATTTGTGTATACATTGCGCTTTACCAGAAATTGCGTTTCTTCACACAAGTTGAGAAAGCGACACTTCTCTGTGAGTGGAACTGTAACACTTATCACTGCCTGTGGGTTATTTTCATAGGCAGCCTCTGACAATTTAAGAACGGGTGCTCTTTCTCACCATGTCAACACTTCGGACACTCCAGCCAACCACAGCAGAGGACTGCGTGCTTTGTAGTCCACTGTGCTCTGCTGATGAGCGCAGTTGTGAGTGACGATGGACTGTGAAGACGCAAATAACAACATATCTGCTGCATCTATTTCTGAAAGTACTCTTTTGGGGTGGCAAAAAGGTATTTATGTAAAATACATATTTGTTATGCTCTTATTCCTTCCCCTCGGTTGGAGCTGACATGTTTTTTTAATGGGTCAAGTTGCGTTATCTGCGTGCTCGGGCTTATGAAATCGGCTTTAAAAAAAGCTGAGAAAATACATGTATCGTCATCAAGCTAAAAAAAAAAAAACGTTAGTTCCTGAATTGGAAATAATTCAGAGGCGTTTGCAAGAACAGAACATTTCAAACTTCCTGTTATGTGAGCCTTGAGGCTTAAGTGGACTTTACTGTTGTGACACTTAATTTAACTGTAGACCTGACTCGAGACCTTCAGTCACGTCTCTCTGTGGTGACCAGGTAAAGTCTGAGTCCTTATATATGTTAGGGGCTCTGTAAGGCTGTGAGGGGCCTGTCTCCGATCACTTTGGACCTGGAGCTCTGCGGACAGCTCCGGCGCACCGGTCTGTATTTAAAGATCTGTTTGTGCTGCCCTTTTTGTAAATATTCCTCCATGTGAGTGTGTGATACCACCACCATGGTCGCCATGAGAAAAGAGTGGGTGGTGGCCTTAATTCCCACTTCTCCCACTACCTCGCACCCACACTGTGCCGCTCAGCGTGAACCCTGGAAGGAAGCAGATCAAGGCACATCACACGAGACGTTGAAGTGGACACAAACAATATCTGAGATTCGATAAACCTGTACTTGATGCGTCTTCTGCTTAAAAAAGAAAAACAGATCAATTCTTCCTCATCCCCCTCTCTCTCTCTCTCTCCAGATGCCTTTCCTTGTGTCACCCCCCTCCTCTCCCTTCCTGGAGGGGGTTGTTTTGTGTCACGCTCGGCACCTATATCTGCTGTAGCCACCAGCAGCGGCAGGGACAGCAGATGAGTACAGCCATTGGCTTCTTCCCCTCTCGCCGGCCCTCCCCTCATCCAACACAATGGGGCCGATTGTCCATGCGACACACTCACACACAGAGGAGGCTTTACTCTGGGCGCCCCCCCCCCCTCCCCGCCATATGCCCCCATCTCCGCTGGAATGTGATTATCTTCACTCGCCGTAGGAAACAATGAGGAAAGGGTAGAGGAGAGGAGAAGCATCGGAGGAGTCGAGACGGGAGGTAGAGTGAAAGGGCGAGTCAGTCTGTCACTAAGCATGCGAGCCCCTGTGTGTGTGTGTGTGTGTGTGTGAGTGAGAGAGAGAGAGAGAGAGGGAAGGAAGGGAGGATGCAACCAATGCAGCGAGGCAGCAGTTTAACACGAGCCTGAACCTGCCAGTGCAAGCGACAGAGCGCAGAGAGAGAGAGAGAGAGGAGGGAGAGGTCTTTCCACTTCAGTGTAGCAGTGGATTTTAATTTCTGCACTGGGATTTCCACCTCGCCGCTCAAACCTCTGCTCAGGTTAGTGTCTGTGTCTCTGCTTTTAGACCGGTTTACCCAGTCAGCACCGGAGCGCTGTATCCACCGAGCGCACAATGCAGCCGCGGGGCGTTGGGTTACCAGGGTTTGCAGACAAAATGTGGGTGGTTCACCGCCACAGAGACACTGAAACGCTGTTAGCTATTCTACACGCACACACCAACACATGTCGCCTGCTGAGGCTGATGGTTAACAATGGGGGGAGCACACATCACAAAAGCAAAACCCTGGATCACACCACAGGATGTTCCTCTGCCGGGTGCTGCACTTAAGTGTGGCAGTGGTGTGTGTATGTATTTAAACTATGGGTGTCTGTGTGTGTGTGTGTGTGTGTGTGTGTGTGTGTGTCTGAGAAAGAGAGGGAGCTGTGGGTAGTGGTAGCTGTATTGGCTGGAGGGGGACTATTAATTTTCTTTAAGGCGTTGTTTACTGAGCCTCTCAGCTGCAGGCTGTCTCAAGATGTGCACCACAGATCTGCAACTCACACACACAACTGCACAAACACAGACACACACACACACTTGTGCACGTAGAAGGTATTGCTGCTGATTTCACTTAACTCTGTTTGCCATGATTGGTGTAATCGGCCTCAGCTGTCCACAGTGAGCTGTGGGAAAATATGCAAGTCTGTGCATGAGTGTGCATGTGTGTGTGTGTGAGTGTGTTAGCTTGCCTGTCTCTGTTAGTGTGTGTGTGTGTGTGTACATTGTGGCTTGCTGCTCCTGCAAAGAAAACTATGATTTTAAGTCACCTTGTCATTACAGCTGTAATGCAATCCCTTGATGATAGATGAAATCTTAACTGCTTGTAGTCGCTGCACTCAATTCAGTTCCCTTTTCTAGATCAACAAAGGAAATAGCTTTCTGCATGTTATTTATTAAACTGTGGTGCTAATGACTTTTATTATCAGACAAATAAAAGAAAAAATAGGCCTCATGCTTTTATTTCTTCCTACTCAATCTCCCTGCTGTGTGCACTCACTGGAACTCATTTGGCTACAGCTATTTCTGCAGTTGAAAACATTAACTTAATCTGCAGCAGTATATTTTCTGTAGTGCTTCCTCCACTCTCTCAGTCTTGGCTTTCCCATACAGGAAGGCTGTGATGGCAGACAGATCCCCCCTGTTTGCGCTGCCACACAGGCAGACGTTCAGCGGCCCTTACTCTTTAACGGGCCCCCTTTGCTCTCTGGGATCAAGGGAAAACCCTGCAACAATTTCAGGTGAAGACAAAGGCAGGTTTAAAGCTTCTGATTCAGTAGCTGTGAGGCCTCTGTGGCTCACATATGAATCAATAAGGGTGTCATTGTAAAAGTTGTCATGGCATTTGGTGTTGTCAAGATTGACGGATGTGATTGCCGTGGACACCGATCTATCTGTCACATTAGCGGCTTTCAGGGCTAGTGGACACTGGTGGATAAGTGGGGGAAGGCAGATTTGGAGGTTTGACGGCTTACAGTGTGTCTTCTTGTCCCTTGTGAGGTGGAGGTGGAAATGTGATAAATAACTGAGAGTCTGAGCTCTCGGTGCTCCCGCCAGGAGGAAAGGGAACCTGTCATATAGGCAGCAGGGGTACGTGATGTGACCAGAAATGAGATTAAACGGAGGTGAGGGAGGTCGGTCATTTTGTTTTTAAAGCAAATCTGAAAAAAAGGGAGGAAGGAGTGCTTTGAGCCTCTTTACACTGAATACTAATGTCCACGCAAGCACAAACTTTACAGCCTGTTTCCATGAACCCTCACTTCCTCGCATTACGGCCCTTTTTTAAGCAGGTATCCGAGCGTCTGCATGCATAACACAGTGTGGATTTAAGTCCCTCGTGCCCAGTGTTTGACACTGTGTCGCTGTGCTCTGTCAGCAGCTGCAGCTTCATCCTCATATGATTCATCCTCCGCACCTTCCCTGCTTCCTCACTCTCCACTTTACTCCTTGCAGTATTTGTTTTATTTATTCGTCGTTCGTACACTAAACGCTCAAATGGGAAGAAGAAAAAAAAAAACATGCTGTGTCATTATCCTGGTCTAGTTTGGTCTGGTTTGTTCTGCTCGTCTTGTCATGTCGTCCTCTCTGCGTTACAGTGGTTTGTCTTTCTGCTGAGCCTCCCATGACACAGACCAGAAAAATGCTGATTCTGTTTGACACTTTATTCCACCAGCACATGTCAGATTAAGTGCTGTGTGCGCGCAACAGCAGGTGATTCGGGTTTTATACACAGAAACGAGGAAGAAGGAGACATAATTTCAGTCCCGGCATGCTCAGTTAAAGGGGAAGTTTTCACCATGTCAAATGTCTCTCTTTCTTTCTGCCTCATTAGTGCACTAGCCTTGGCTTGGGGCTCGCCTGCAGGCTCGCTCTCAGGATTGCAGTTTTTCCTGTGCGTTCCAGCTCTGTGCCGAGAACTCGGGCTCCAGTGCCTCCAGTCTGAGGGGCTCATTCATACTGAGCACAATGATCCCGTTTGAGCCAAAAAGTTTTTACCCACGCCTTTTGATTGGAATTATGTTCCGCATCTATTTACCTCATCCATAATGCATTGAGTCAGATCTGTTTAGCATTAATGAATCTGTTTCCTCAATGGGCTGGAATCAATAGACAGAGATAAACAAAGAGATGTTTAAGATGGATCGAAATAAAGAATTCATCGGGAGTATTTTAATTTGATCTTTGATGTGCTGAATTAATTGAGTGTTCGCCTTTGTTACTGCCTTGTCCGTCAGGCTTTCCATTAGTGAAGGCACACAGGCAAACCTTGATTTCAGACAAAGCTAGACAAAAGCGGGCTCCTCATCTCTGTTCAGCAATCATGGCTTCTCTTGACTGAAATGACAACTGTCCTGTCCGTCTTCATCATTGGCAGAAAGCTAGCTAAACAAGCTAGCGTTAGCTCGAAGAGTTGGTCGAAAACTTCGCCTCCAGCTGACTCTGTAAGGGTTTTAAACAACCTGAGGACTTGAGTTTTGTATCCTCACTTCAGGTACACGTAGATGACGTGGAAATAAATAATGTGGAATGACACAGAAAACCTAATCTTGTATTATTTCACTCAACCGTTAGAGCTGTTTGAATGCTAAGTTTATCTTGTTTTGTTAAGCAAAAACAAAGATGGGTGTTTCGTGACATATTTTCAAACCATTTTAATATTACAAAATGGGAACCAGTCGCGACCGAATGTAACCCTTTTTCAGATAAGAAGTTTTGCGTGAGTTGCTTCATTTTTAACACTTCTTCAATACTAATTAAAGGCAGCACTGGGATGCTAAAATTACCCCGACACTCTAATATAGCGTCACGATATAGAGCTTCACCCGAGCAAAGTGAAGCTTACCTTCAACACTTTTTACTGACTTAACAAGTGATTAACATGCGATTTAACTGTGTCTGCTGCGCATACAGGTACTTTTTCTACACGCACAGAAGAGACTCATTTCACATAACAAACATGCCAGATCACTTCACTAGCATACATTAAAGCCATTTTCAGAAAACGTTACTGCTCAGCCAGTA
>JAVQJZ010203769.1:0-12675 GCA_036025355.1 Leiopotherapon unicolor | reverse complement strand
TATAAAAGCAATCTATAAAGAAAGTGGAATTTCCATTACACTCCACATTTTTTTTGCAATGTTATTTTTACATTTAATAATCTATAGTGATTGGCTCAGACAATCAGGATTTGTTTTCTTTATTTTGTCATTTAATGTAAAAAAGTTAAAATATTTTTGTGATGGACAATAAAATTTTCCTGATTCTGTATCTGGGGTCCAGACATCGCCACTGATATGAGCGTGACAATAGAGACTCCAGTAATAATCTTACAGTGATCTTTTAAAGCCAGCCTATGTAAATACAGCTGAGCAGCAACAGCTGTGGCCACAAGTGGTCATTACTGTACGGATTAGTGGGAAATGGCACACTAGATTTCCAGAGATTCTCCCAAGTCACTTGATGTCATCCACGGCCAACCTGACTCAGAGAGCAGAGTGAAGCGTTTATGTGACACATTAAAACTCAGTGAACAGTAGCTGAAGAGGAGAAGTGAGCAAACTGAGTTAGCCAGTTAGGCAGCAATGTCTATCATCTGCTGGTTGTACTCAGATTGAACATTGGTGCATTTGCTCAGAAACGCTGACAAACTTCCAGTAGTCTGCATCTGTGCCTCTGTGCCATGTTCAAGAGCGGTTGTAAAGATGTATGTAGAGGATTTCCTCCTCTTGTTTTCACATCTGCTGTCTCTCTTTGTCTTATTATTAAACTCCACTGCGCTTTAAGTTTCTATGGCACAAGACTGATATTCTCTCGCCTTAGTGCGGTTTCCTTTCCAGGTTTCAACGGGGATCTGGGTTATGTTTCACTAATCCTAACAACTGTAAAGTCACCAAAACAACTTCAGACACCTCCAGACTGACGTCGTACATCGCAGGCCCGGATCAAACACAGCAGCAGGCCGCTCCTTTCCTGTGTGGTGTCCTGAGGAGCCTGTTGCATGGGAACACATAAACAGAGCGCTTGAACAGCTCTAGGCTTTAATTCAGGAGAAAGATAAGACACCATGTGCCCGTGACGAACTTTCTCCACACAAGAACCTGGTTCCGCGGCAGAGTAAATGTTTCCATCAGTTGTTTAGAAGAAGATATGTAATATTTATGCAAAAATAAGTTGATGTGTCCTGAAAATCAGGTATAGACGGTAGCAAAATGGTAGAAGAAGAACCAAAACCATTTTCTAACTACGTCCAGTCTGCTGAACAAACAGCTGCTTATGTGCATGGAAATGACACAGTAACAATCCTCGCTGTGGATGTGGGCCGGAAGAGAGCTCTGAATTTAGGGACTTCCATTTCAAACCCGCTCCGCTCGGCTGATCCTCTGCCAGATTACTGGGCCTCAATTTTCTGTGCTGCGGTCGAGACACAACAAGGCCATTTATTGTCCGTGACCAGCTCACTTCTTCTGAAGAGCAGCAGTTGTTTTGAGCACATGAAACTGAAGCACGGCGCCTCAGCCACACCAGACTGCGATGACCTTTAAATGAGCGAGGTCTAATGTGGTCACTCTTTGGCCTGGCTTCATTAGCAGATGCCGCAGGAAGTGAATAGTATCATTTTCAGGGGTCACCACTACAGTCCGACGGCGTGCCCTGCCCTGCCCTGGATCTGATGTCATCGGGAGGCGGATATCATGTACAGACACAGTTATACTCATTTGTACACATGCATGCATTCAAACAGTCTCTGCAGACTCAGCAAGCCTTTATGGGTGTTAACCAACATCACCAAACGTTTCACCATTAGTGATTCTGAGCGAGAAAAAATCTCACCGCAAACTGACTGCAATGGCTTTTTCCTTCCAAAACTAGTGGCAGAGTGGAGTTTGTGAAGTTTGCCGACTGTCTTGTCGACTGATTTGTCAACCGATGAAAGTAAACTGAAGTTCTGATCATTGTCAAATGATCATGTTATGTTTCATTTTTTTGAAATCGGCCACAGTGGTCCAAAGCCACATTTCTATATGAGATCACTCTCTGGTCAAGCAGCTACACTTAAAAGATGCGATAATACAATGGATAGCAGGGTGGAGGGTGAAGGTGAAGGATGGCAGGAAGTGGGCTGATAAGAGCAGCGGAGAAGAGCGGTCAGGCTGAACTTAAACAGGAGATTGGCACAATACAAGGACGAGGTGGGAAAAAAGGCTCGCGAGGTCGAGGGCAAACAGGGATAAGGAAAGATAAAAGACGTGGGTAGAGCGGGAGGGCGAGAGAGGAGGGAAGTCAGGCCCACACAGAGGAAGAGTTGGTGGTGGTTTCTGGAGGGGAGGGAGGTGGGGCGGGGGCACACATTTACCCGTCTTGTTTAAACAAACAAGTAAAGGCAGACCAAGGCAAAATGTAAAACCCTTTAAAATGAAGCTGTAGCGTGGGGAAAGCTGAGGTATCCTGCCCCTCTCACCTTCTTGACACCACATATAGATCTACGCTCACATGCTCTCCTCTAAAAATAACCCTCAGCACGTCACTGAGCATCTCACCAGTTGCCATCCAACTTTTCTTTTATTATAGCCTCGCACGGCTGATGTGAAGGGCAATAAACAGGACGACAATCAAAGTGAACATTTTCCTCTCCTTTGGCTTTATGTGGACATCAACCGGGATCTCACAACCTGAACCTGCGCAGTGAGAACTGCACCTCACTGTGTCATAGAAACACAATCGAGATCCACACCGGACAGACAGGAGCTGACAGAAAGCAGACACAGGGCTTTATGGACGTCAGCGGCTAAAAAAACACGGTGCAAACCATTCAAACTGTGACTAACTTCATATTCCGTGGAAATTGGTGAACATATGATGTCTCATTAATTTCAATGAGAATTTTTTCTGCCGTGTCCCTGACGTCAAATGATCCTGATGTGTTTATCTTGACACAGCACGACAAGACACGCCGGTCATCTGTTTGGCACAAAATCATTCACACTTATCAGAGTTTTGCATTCCTTCACTTTCATGCATGCATGCAAATTAAGAAAGAAGGGGTGAAAATGGCACATAACATACAACATTTTCAGTCAGTGTCCCCCAGTCTCAGCCTTTGGTCACTGAAACTTCTCTTAAAATGTGCTTTTTGCCAGGAATTTAGAAAGATGGACTTAAGAGGTCACTGCACATGCAGCCAAGTCCCAACAACACGGGGCTGCAGTGGCTGGATGTTTACTTCTCTGGGTTAGTTTTACTTTTTTCCCCCAGTAAAGCCACGTAAGTGGGAAGGGTATGTATGCAGCACAGGAGCTGCAGCTCCTGCAGGACAGTAAGAAGGTCAAGTCTGTGTGCAAGCAAAAGTTGACCTGGGACCTCTCTAGCTCCCTAAAGTTTACTGAAAAGGTCCCTGTTGAAAAGATGGATTTCCACTGCTGTCTTCAGTGGCAAGACCTCAGCTGAGAGTGATAAATCCAGTCACACACAAAGCAGTCCCATGATTCCTCCTCTCAGGACAAACTTTCTCTTGAGTTCTGTGAAATAAAAAAGACAGTTTAGAGAAAAAGAAAAAAAAAACTCACCTCCCCAGGTGTGGAAGAGGATCAGGAGACAGGCGAGCAGAGAGGCAGAGTCCCGGGCAGGCATGGCTGTT
This sequence comes from Leiopotherapon unicolor, assembly GCA_036025355.1. Taxonomy (NCBI): domain Eukaryota; kingdom Metazoa; phylum Chordata; class Actinopteri; order Centrarchiformes; family Terapontidae; genus Leiopotherapon; species Leiopotherapon unicolor. The sequence continues at coordinate 9,118 of JAVQJZ010203769.1, read as the reverse complement.
TGCTGCAGCAGCTGTCCGCGCTGGAGAGGGTGTGTGTGTGAGTGTGTGTGTGTGAGAGAGAGGTGCGAGCCTGACAGGGACTGTTCCTGCTAGAATACTGCACGAGAGGCACAGAGAGAGAGAGAGAGAGAGAGAGAGGAAGATGATGCAGGAGGGGCAGACTGGAGGTCCTACACTGTAAAAAAACAAAGTCCGTCTGCACGAATCCTGCAGCTTCACAGTGCTCTGAAATGCCACATGATTTTTTTTTATTTTACACACAGCCTCTCGCCCTCACCTCTTCTGTGGCTTATTTGTTCGGATAAACAGACCAAAAGGGGGTCTTTGGTTTTGAGGTGCTTATTGAGCTGGGTAATTTTTTTGCAGTGTGCAAAATAAAGAGGAGGAACTTGAGTGAGAGCAGCAGGAGGGCGGAGGTCTGGAGGGAAATACAGCCCCAAGTTGTAATTTACAGTCCCTGCTTTGTTTCCAGGACTCCAACATGCATCTCCACACCAAGAGTAATATCACTGTTTTCTCTGCAGAAAAACATGACTGCTGAAACTGAAGTGCAGCACGGCTTATTTTAGTGAGGGGTCGTTTGGTGTGGAAAGGTGTGACCCCTCCTTCTTTTGCATGAAGGGGCTCCACTATTCAGCATCCAGGACATGTGGTGTGTTTGACCTGTGCTTAATGATTTAATAGATATATGAGGACTGGTGCTTGAACAGGAGGCAGCGGGTGCATGAGAAAGGACACTAGTGGAAGCAGGGAGAGAGCAAAAAGTGGTCAAGTGTGAGTCTACACTTGACTCCATCCTGGATAAAACTTCCACCTGCTCCACGCTGGACCGATGCTGCTATGGGTATCGTGATATTTTTTCATCCTAAGGTCAAAGTTTAAGTAAGTTCAGTCAAAATGTGATGACAGTAGAAGGGTTGTTTTTGGTTTTTCCACAAATACCATGTTAGTGTGTTTTTTTCCTCACAATTTGAAACTGCATAAACTTTTATGTAATCATAATCTTATAGAAAAGATTAGACACTTTAATGCTACATAAGGAGAACAAATCAGCTTGTTCACATTATAACACATCAGTAGTACACAGCTGAATTTTGTCCCCCATCAATAACTGTTATAAAGAAAATCTTTATCTACATCCAGCCCCTCTTAAATCTGTGACTCCCACTCTGTGCTAGATGCCGAGCTTAATATGGACATATTAAGGCTGAGTTGAATCAACCTGACTCTCTAACAAACCATGTAAAAACATTGCTGCCTGCCAGTCCCTGCAGGACTCCAGTTGTAAAACACTTGCCAAACTGTAAGAAGGGATGTGTGAAATGAAAACGAATTCTACCAGAGGGCTGCAGGAAAATTATGCAAAATACTGCATTGCCGACACTCAGAGTCAACATAATTCAAATATTTTGTCTGCCCAGACCAGTAGTAGCACAGTCCATAGAATACAATACAATGTTGATATTAGAGAGTAACAAACATGAAATTATATATCAACTAATAGATAGATTTTTTTTATTACTTCCCCATAAATTTGGTTACTTAAATTATTGGTGTGTAGGATTCAAAGGAATGTATTGGTAGAAGTGGAACACTTATCATTTTATTGTATGTATGTATAATCACCTGAAACTAAGAATTGCTGTGTTTTTTGTGAGCTTAGAATGAACCTTTAACATCTTCACGGGGTGAAGTGGCAGCTATTGTTGGTTCTCTTGCACACTTGAAATACATGAATAAAATATAAACATAAACAAATATTTAAACAATATACATAGCTTTGAAATTTTTCAAAAATGACCAGGCTGTACCAAAAGTTTTCATTTAAACAGACCTTTAAATCGTCTTTGATGATTTTGAAATGGTGAACTGTGAACTAACCAAAGATATTACACTGTCTGTAGTAAAAATTAACTTCCCCTTAACCATGGTGTTTGGTGCAGCCACAGTCACCTGATCAGGAGACCAGAGGTGCAGATGTGTGCTACAAACACTTCCCCAAATCTCCCACAAAAACACAGCGATAAAACTTCAAACTGTCTGCGCAATTTACGACAGGCGTATTATTGTGGTATTACTTGATCCTGTGTGATCTATCTCAGTCTGTGCAGCTGAAAACACATTAAAGCCTGGTGAGACATGTCGTGTACGCTGATCTCTGTGACCTTCGCTGCTGGAAACACTGAATGTCTGCCATCTGTGCTGCCAAGTGGATTGTCTCTGCGTGTAGGTCAGAGCCACATAGGAAGGAGCAGGCAATGATACCAAACTCACTCCGTCAAGAGAGTCCACAGCGGAGACGAGGTCCGCTTCTGACAGCATGACAGAGAGGAGGAGAAAAGTTTCCCAGAAGGATGGAGCAGTCGAGTTTCCACATTATTTTTGTTTTAAATGATGAGAGGGGAGGAAGTGAGGACGAAGGCCTGCACAGAATGGTTCATTTATTTTATGGGCTTCATCTAATTCTGGTTGCATCGGGACATTTGGTCAAGGTTATTATATTATCATGTTCCAGAAATATTAGTTTTAGTTTGTCTCAACCATTTCACCGCTCTATTTTGAGCTGCTTTCTTTAGATATGTTTTTTTCTTTATTTTCATTTGGTGGCAACCAAATAAAGAGGCTGTGAGAGATTTTTTCCTGTGTATTTCTCTTACAAACTTTAGCATAGCGAGCGTGAAAACCCTCTAGAGCAGTCTGGGGTGTGTCGGATGAGATTTTAGTCACGGCAATAGGAGGTTTTCAGTTTATTGGAATTGTGACAAACAATGTCAGCACAACAACCTTGTCTTAAAGGTTGGATGGCTCTTGAAAAGAAGAGTGGTTCTTATGTTTTGTGGCCACACTGGAAGGTGGAGTGAAAGGTTGGCCATCACAGAAAAGGAGAAATGTTAAAATATGGAGATAATGGTGCACATTTTCTCTGTTTTTCTCTAATCTGATGCTGAAAAGGTATGAGGAAAGGTGGTTCCTGAAGCTATTCAACCTTCTTCCAAGCATTTCAGATGGAGTACGCTGGCCTCTGAAGGTTTACAGGTACAGTTTCCCTTCCTACAAACACTAATTGTCCGATCAAACCTTCACAGCCCTCACTAAGCACAGCAGGCCTGTCAGCTTTGGAGTGGGAGGCACAATACGTTAAACTGTGTATTTACCTGCTCAAACATAAGGATGCTCAGTTTACCATCCTGGTACATTCATGAGTAGTAATGCTAACATAGTGTTAGCTGAGGAGGAGTCATTAGAAATAATATAATATAATATATCATAAAACATTAGCAGGTCTGTCCTCTTTATTTGTTGTGGTGCAAGGGGTTTAAACTCCAGCAAACTCATTATCTGAAATAGCACTAAACTCATTAGTCTGCCCGTGAATAAAGAGGCTTTTTCTTTATTTTAATATCTTCTTCATGATTCATGGTGGTGTTAAAATTTGTGCTCTTTTTAGGGGGCTCTCATTTTAAAAGGAACTTAGTGAGCCATCAAATGTTTTCTCACTTTTCTCAGAAGTAATTGTTTTCTGAGTTCAACATTAAAAGACTAAGGGATCATTGGAGTGCACACAAGTAAATTATGCTTAACCTGCTTAAGATAATAAAATCTGTCTAAGAGCCCCTCAAAAGCCCATTAACAGGTTATATCTCATTAGTTTAAGTTTATAAAATCCTGAAGTGTACAGATCCTGTTGTCTTGTCCTGAGGTCTGATGCCTCCAAATGTTCAAAGCAGGTTAACGGCAGAAATGAAACAAAAAGGCAAAAAGGAACAGTGTCCGCTTTTACAGGAGCTGTGAGTCGAAACATCCTCTCGTTATCGGTGCCACTGGGTTTTTCTTTCCATTCTAAAGCTATCAGAGGGGTCTGCCACTGGCGATACGAGCCCTGTTTTGATGGAAACATGAGGCCAATACTGATAGTACATCCTAGCATCTCTCACTCCCTGCTGTGCTATGGTGTTGATTGGGACTTGTGCTCGAGTAAAAAAAAAAAAAATCAACACATCCTCTCTGGATTGCTGCATCACTGCCACAAAGAAGGTAACAATTGCAATTGTTTGGTCCCAGTGCGCTTTAGATTCAATGAAGTTCCTCTGCAATACACACTATAGGTTTCTATCCAGATGAGATAGATCCGAAAACTACCATGTAACCTATAGAAAACAACAGAGAGGCCACTTCCTTTGTGTTTAAGTACAGTCCTCATGGTTTGCAGCGATAGCAGAGTACTTGCTGTTCTCAAAACAACTACATTGTTCAGTCACTCAAGGCCAGTAAATAGTGAACAAATGTAGGAGGCTGTCATGTGACTCGGGTGTGGCACTGGGAGTCGAGGAAATATAATTTAACATACAAAAGATTTTTTTCAAGGAGCCCTCTTAAAATTCTTTGTGGACAAATTGCAAGAATGTCCCCTTTTCGACCTTTTTTTAATAGGATACATCCTGGACAGGGCGTTTGGGAATATCAGGGGGCCAATGGTTTTGGGAATGAGACTGCAAAAGGAAAACAGAAGCAGGAAAAGCACCTCCTCACGTCCCCCACAAAGTTCCCAGGGACTGCAGAGCCCTGAAACATGTTATCAGAGAGGTTTCACAACCTGCTGATGGGGGAAAACTTCCAGCTACCCGATGCAAAACACCTCCAGTTTTCTCTTAACAGGTAAATTAGTTGTTCAGTTGCAATCATTAATAAGTAACCATTTACATCATCTGCACTAGAAGTATTCACACTTGATTTTCCTCTTGCACCTCTTTAAAGGAACTGTTCAACATCTAGGAAAATGCAATAGTTTGTTTAATGAGATATTGACACAGTTCTCCTGTCTGTCAACAGGTTGTTGTTTTATGTAGTTAAGCGAGACTTTTCTCCACTGTGTGACATGAGGTTTAGTTCTGTGTGGCTGTATATTTACACACGATGGCACCATTCTGTTAAAGAAAGAAAATCCCACAAAGGTCACTGAAATAATTTGAAACTGCCAAAAGTAATAATGAATACACATTTACTGAAAATTAATTAATGAAAATCAGACATTGCATTTGAATTGTGGTTCAGCAAATTCATTTAAAAAAACTAAGTGGCCAGAACAAAAATGATGGTGAGTTTATCTTTCTTTAACAGAGGGGTACCAACAATTTTATCCACATGTAAATATATACATTTAAATTTATTTTACCTTTGGACAGAGCCACGCTAGTGGTTTCCCTCTGCCTCCAGTCTTTACGTTAAGTTGGCCTTAGCCTTATACTTCTTTAGATAAATGAGCCATTAATAAGCAAAGATTTATCATATTTCTCAGTGAACAGCTTCAGTAAAAGCCTGGTCACCTTTATGTGAGTACTGACATTAGATTTTTCTCTTGAACTTTGCTCTTTTAAGATTTCAACTACCGATGCACTCACTTGAGTGCCCTGCCCATGTACCCCTGTGTGTGCCATTCCTTTGTGATTGATGATTACACACAACTTCTGTTTATCTCACCAGGGCTCACAGTGCTGTGCTGATGGGCTGAGGAAAGCCTGAAGGAAGGAAAGAGAGGAAAGAAGTCATTCTTTCCAAGCCACTGAGGCCAGACCCGAGAGCAAGTTGTTTTGGGGGGTAGTCCGCCCGGCATGAGAGACAGCTATTGTCCGAGTTGCTCCAGAGGACGGGGGGCTTTTGAGTGTGTACTGGTATGGTGAGGGGGCTCGGAGGAAGAGTGGGAGAGAAATTTGAATTTCTGCTAAACCACGTCACAACAACAGGGATTGTCACAAAGAGACACTTTGATAACTACATGAGCCACGGATTGAACAGCGCTTCTCCATGGTGATTATATGTAATAGGGGGCATTAATCACAATAAATCCACCCACTGACATGTTTCTTCAGTGTTTCAGCCTGGGAAGATTTTTTTTATATGAGGAGAGAGACAAAGGGAAAAGGAATAAAAAAAGTTTAATCATTTCAATTTAGTAATGCAACTTGTTATCTCTGTATTGGGCAATCATCAAAAGTCCTTCCTGTATAAGATTTTGGTAAAAAAAAAAAAAAAATCACATTTTCTTAAAAAAAGCATGAAAAAAATTTGTTAGTGCAAGGCAAACCTGTTTCAACCTGTTTCCAAATTAGTGTCAAGAATTCTCAGGAGATTGATGTCTGGATTTTTGTAATGACGCTTTCATTTCTTAACATAAAGCTTTAATAAATCTTGATATATTATATTCTACTTTGTGAAGCTAATAATTATATGAAATAAAATTATTCTGTCGTGTTGCATGCATAATCATGCATGTTCCTTTGCTGGACAACATCATATCTCCGGGGTCAAGTGTTTGTGATTTATTATTTATGAAATTATTTAAATTAATGAGTTATGAAAAATTTCAAACACCAAATGCTTAAAGCTTTAAAGATGAGTTGTTCTCTTTTAATTAAGAAGACAGAAATGTGAATGTGTTGCTTTACTTTGTCAAATAAGAAAATTGAATATTTTGGGGCTTCAGACTGTTGTTTGGGGGAAAAAACAAGCAATTTTAAGTCACTTCTGAAAATTGAGATGGGAATTTTTCACTATTTTCTGATATTTTAGAGACTTTTTTTGTTCACAGATGCAGAATAATGAGTCATGAAGCAGGAAGCTGTCACTACTGGCTGAAGAATCATGAACATCCTACAGATGCACAGACGAGGTCCTGAGAAGACAATTCAAAGAGCAGGAATGTCCCACTGAGAATATCCGCAGCCTGAGTCATCCCATTCATATCTCTCTGAGTCACAGCAGTAAAACTGTCAGTGTCTTTATCTGCCAAAAGCCTTTTATCCAGCTACCCGTTTCCCACCTTTTTTCTCAGTCCATCACTGCCTCCCTCGTCCACTCAGCGTGTAGTGGAGGCAGCAGGCTTGAGACGGAGGGTTTGTGAGGAATGTAGGGTCCTGCTCCGGGTCTCGACCAGTCTGCACTCCACTGATTTCTACTGTTTGGAGTTTGTGTTTTCCCAGAGAAGCTTCTGGTCTGCCGCCCACCCCCTGTCTTCTTCTTTAAACACACACACACAAGCAGAGATGTACTCTGAATGTAAATGTATGTGAGTCCAGTGTACTGGCTGGAGGCCAAAGTCATCATTGAATCTTAGGGTCTGAACTCTTAAGTCTTAAAATAAACCATGAAATCTGGGAACACAGCACAAAAGCTAAAGTCACGGCCACGAGCACAGATTTTCGAGATTGGTCGAGTCAGTGCAAAAATGCTCAGGTCATCTACGTAGTAGTGTGTAGGAGTTTGAAGTCGTCCTGCTCTATTCAATTTTTTTCATTTCTTTAACTGTTACCTGGAACAATCTGAACATCATACCATAGTTAGAAGCTGATTTAATTCAATAATTTAAAATGCATGCATGACTTGTGCACAGATTAATCTTTTCCCTGATGAGAAGAGTTTATGTTCTACAATTACACTCAAATTTTGTCATTGTTCAGGTAAAATTCCTGCTTTTTGTTAAAAGCCATTAATAACCAAAGAATAGTCCAAAGAATAGTCCAGTGATGTAATATTTATCCACAAGAATTCCTTGGCAGTGAAGACTTTGACTGTTTGGGAAGTAATAATGAAGTAATGTTAACTAATTCTGTTTTACAGATATGATATTAAGCAACAGGAGTGTCTGTGAGTCTGCTGATAAATTAAGTTTAGCTCCCTGTGGGGCTGACAGCGCAGCAAAGAGTTGTTTCTGTGCGGTGAAAGAGCAGACTAAAAAGAGGTGGAAGGGCGGACCAGATGGTCACGTTTCTTTAAAGGGTGGAAGTGACCCAGTGGGTGAGAAGCCCTATTTGCCTCAAATAAGTCATCCGTGGGCCCTCGACTCCCTGTAGGAAGCACGTCAAGGGGTTGGTTTGTCATGCCGTCTCCGTTTCATCCTGTCCATGCCTCTCTTGTTTCCCATCTTGGTGCGCCTGTATGATGTTCTTCTGTTGTCTTTATTTTCCAGTTGTTTGCTTATTTTAGCTAAACAGCTCTGAAGAGACAGCTTCCAGGTCTGAGTTGATGGATTGCAGGACGTGCCACCGTTGACAAATGGCCGCTGTTGAAACCAATCTTTGTCTCAGCTGCAGTGGGCCTCTCGGGTTGCTAAGCTGGATGCTTCTGCTGACTGTTGAGCGAATGCACAGCAAGCAACATCGAGACTGCTGATAAATCTGGAAGCCACACACGGTGGGGATCTGTTGTTTGCCAAGAAAAGGTTAAAGGAAACCATTATCCTGGTCCGACTAAGCAGCCTCCATCATCTTTGGGAGGTAAAAATGGATATCACAAGCCTTTTGTAGCCTCTCATCGTTTAGAGGGGAAGGGTTCAGTTGACCAGAAAACAAACAAAGGAAGCTGACTGCTGGCCTGCTAAAGCACGAGAGGGAAGGCTAGCTTCCATAAAAGGAGCAGGTCTAGAAACCGGAGACAAAGTAGTGCACAAGACCTTTTATAGCTTCTTACACTGCTCCAACGTATCCCAGTTGTATCATTAAATGCTTAAACAAATGCTGTTTGTCATGTGTCCAAAGGTTTGGAACAGGATTTCCCATATCAGTTTCCCTCAATGCAGAGCCGCTCAGATGGGAAGGATGAGGCACAAGGCAAGGAAGGAAATACTGTTCATATTGTTCAGGATCGCAAAGCGTTTGTGTTTCATTGTGACTGAAGTGGCTGAGGTAATGGGAGAGAATAGCTCAACAAGTGGGATTGTGCTAATGTACATGGAATGAGTTCAGGAAATGGGAAAACCCTGGTGATGCATGGAAGTTCACAGTGCTGAAAATTAAGTTAATTTAATTTCTCTCTCTCTCTCTCCCTCTCTCACAAACACTCACAAACACACACACAAAGAGTTTCTATGAACTCTGTGTGTGTGTGTGTGTGTGTGTGTGTGTGTGTGTGTGTGTGTGCCAGCACAAAAGAGTGCACAGCTTTTCCTTATTCCCTTTTATGCCCTTTTTATTATGAGTAATTCTAGAGAAACATAAAATAAAATAGAAGAAAATACAATAAAACAATTTATTTATTTATATTTATAAAATAACTTCAAATGTTATAATGTTAAATTTTATTTATAGTACACATTGATAGTAACTCTAATAGTACAAATAATCAA
>JAVQJZ010203766.1:0-10877 GCA_036025355.1 Leiopotherapon unicolor | reverse complement strand
GACATCCATTTCCATGCATCACTGTTAAAGCCAAAGAATATGTATATAAGGCTTTTAGGTTGCTTTTATACCTGAAACCTTCAGCCTGTCTCCTACATTTTTGGATCTTCTCCAGTGAGCAGTGAGTAAAATGTAGGATCCACACAGTGTCTGTATTTTCTTTTATGACGAGATGGTGATGAGGATATTTCTGTCAAACTTAAGGAGACAAAACTGTCATTTTTCAGTCATGTTGAGATCAATTAACTAGTCATTTTCTGCATTTAAATGAAAAGTGATTTGCGTTCATAAATATATTGTAGTTTCAGACCCATGATACCAGTGCTCTCATAAGTAATTGCTGAATATTTCCAGGGTTTTCATCAGAAGCAGAGATTAGAGCTTGTTTTAAGACAGTGCCTAACTACAAAACAGAATATTTAGTGTCAAAGGAATTCATGAATATACATGATGTGTCACATTAATATATGCACGAAGACATTTGTCTTATTTCTGCATGGACCTGCTGTATAATTTCACAAAAATCTGAATTGGAAGGTTGAAAGAACATGTGTCAGACAGTTTCACTTGAATAATAATAAGGATGTAAAAAAAAATGTATATAATTAGATAAAATAAATATAGAAACAGTATTATCACAAGCCTCACACTTCAGTCTGTGGTTTCAGCGTGTTAAGAGATATGGGCGCATACAGCACATGGTGTCTTTGCAAATGGAAAATCAATTATCACTTCTTTAATAAACAGTTTGATTGTACTCTCGTGGCTTCACTGGGACAAATGAGAAAACGCAGCCTCTTGGGAAGCGAGCAGAAAACTCAGCGCACATTTATCCATCTCATCCTCCTGGTTTTAGCATTATGGGTAAGGGGAGCAGACTTAAGCAGGGCCCTGCCTTTGAAAATGAGAGCGGGGTTGCGTATGGCTTCAAAAGTGTCAGCGAGAAGCGAAACAAAGACAGGCAAAAGGCGGGCGAAAGACAAACAAACAACAAACAAAAATCCCTCCAGGAAGCCAAATTGTTGAGTGGGATGTGCTGATGCAGGGCAGGAGGGCTCAAGTTGTACCACTTCCAGAGATTAATGGAGGTTATCTGGACGCGTGTTTTGTGTTTCAGGGTGTGGTAGACCTGAAGTGGATTGTAGGTGAGGATGGAGGGGGAGGGAGGGGGGGCGCAGTGGGCCCTTAGCCATCCATCACGGCCCAGTGTTTGACTCACCAAACGCCTGTAGTTGAGCTGCCTCTTCCATTATTCATGGCTACAGGAGGCCTGGACGAAGCAGAGCTTTTTATTTTAGCCGGGTTAATAATTCATGCCCTCTCACACAGCCACGGGAAAGCAGAAACAGAGGCACAGACAAGCAGGGGTCCAGGTGGCTAGTAGAACCCGTCAGAACCTCGACTCTTTTTTGATTTGGGAGTCAGCGGGGGTCGCTCCATGCTCATGGCCCTGCTGCCTCCCACAGAGACCCAGCGAGGGACGGCCTGTGTGTGCTAGAGGGCTCTGTGCCCGAGCTTCCTGGTCAGTTAACATCATTCTGTGGAAGAAAATGGAGGGCTCTGCTGAGGATCAAGCTCTGATTCACCGACGCCGCGCTGGTGATGTGACAGTTTCTTTAGAGAAAAGTGGCGCTGGTTCTTTCAAAATGAATTGAAAATTCAACTGTCAAAAAATCCAAACCTCTCCTGCGTGGTGTCTATCTTGGAATAATAGATAAAGTAAAACACTGGCATCTAATATTAAAAAGGAGTGAAAAATAAATCTTCAAACATCCAGAGCTAGGTCAAGGGACACGCTGTCAAAGTAAGTCTCATGCCAAGTTTTAACGTAAAGTTCAAGTGAAGCTTTTAAGAGCAAATTGCAAATCAGCTCCAAGCCTTTAATGTGTGTGAATGCTGACTAATGACATGACCTGGCACATTTTACATAACTGAGACCAAGTCCTTTCACCGTTTTACAGTATAGGCCAAATGATTAATATTCAAGATGTGAGGCTTTTCAAATGCTCCCTATAGCCAGGTGAAAAATCCAGATCGGTCTATGATACCAGTCAGATCCAAGTCAACTCTCTATTTTTGAGACTTAAAGCTGCACTAACCAATATTTTTAGAACTACATGTATTGTTCTTCAGAAAATTCTCCCTGTTATACCTTTAAGTTTTATCTCGTCAACTCTTTTCCAGAAGCAGCAGGCAGGTTGTTGGAACTTTTAGCATATGCTCAGAGAACCCGCTGTTCTCTTCCTCCTCAGCACTACACAGTAAACAGACAAAGTTAACGCCAAACTGGTGAACAGAGTTGAGAGTTTATTTGCTAAAAAGACAGATTTCCCACCCAGGACTAAATGGAGAAACCTTAAGAGCTATAGCTATTAAATCTCTTCTTAAAACATACTCTCAGATGAGAGCAATCCGGATTTTTAAAACCTTTGTCTTAATTTGTTTTTTATTTGAGTTAAATTGTCTTTTACTTCTGTTTATTAGATTTACAAATGTTGTGTCTGTGTTGTGTTGTTGTTGTGTCTTTTATCTCACATTACTGGAATTGGTTTTATCCATTATCATAATATTTAATGATTTACTTCAATTTGATCTTGGTATTGTTTTAAGTCCAAATCCAAAGCACAGCTGTGAAATATGCTGTAGTTATATTCTATATATTTTTTAAATTTGTAGGAAACTGCTGTATTTTCTCAAACTGGATACATAATATGGCTGTGAACAAACTCAGCTGTTGCACACACCTCATAGAAGTTCTTCTTTAATGTGCAGCAGTGGCACTGTTGATAAAAAATGATGGTGTCGTTTCACCTCATGATGAAGTCACATCAATAAATCAGGCGTCTTGACACCCTGTGGGCCCCCCTCTCGGACAACTCCAGTTGTTCCCCTTTTCTCTGCATGTCCGGGAGCAGCTAGTTTTATAGTCCTGCTGGTAATGTCAGGAATTATAACCCTGGCAGCCCCTGCTTTTCACTTCCTATCAATCAGAGGACAGAAGGCAAAAGAACCACCGAGACTTTCCACTTGACAGGTGCTATGATGCTCGTTCAGAATATGTTGAAGGCCGATGATGGATGGCTGTCCGAGGTCTTTGCAAGACACAATGGAAAAATATGCCTTGAATTTACAGAATCGTGCTTGTGCAAAAGTATATGTATAATGACTTGCAGCTTGAAACGTAGTAATTGAATTGCAGCATTATATTTTTGTTTCCTCCTGTGTCGCTGCACCGTGGTCCTTGTCACTTTTCTGCTGGAGGACAGAGAGAGAAAAATGTACATCGTGATTCTCAATAGATTTGGGGCCACAATGTGCACATATAGCTGCTGATTTACTGAGGTAGTTGCTCATTATGCAGTCCAGCTCCTGGACTGTGTCTGGGACTGACCTCTATACTCATTCTGTGGTTGAAGGACAGCTCATAGGCGCAGTTTAGCAGTGGGCTTTTTATAAGAAGTTTTGAGAATAATTGAGATCCTAGTGATCAGGAAGCCATGAAGATTTCTACAGCCGCAGTTAAAACCCCATATGAGATGAAAACTGTATCGCTCATAAAATTAGGGTATAATAATCTGAAAAACCAGTTATATTATTAAAGCGACAGGAGACAAACATAAGAAGAGATGGAATGAAGAACAGAAAATAAACCACTCAGCGTGAGGTGGAGATTGTGATGATGCAGCTGGTGTTTTATGTTTTTAATGAGGTGAATGCATTAAAAGATTTCTTATCAAAATAAAGAATAGTGCAGTTCCAGCTCATGATTAACACATCACACAGTAAAAAAAATAGGCATCAACCCACATTCATCTTAGATTTCAGCTGCTTTGCAGCACTCTACTGTCCAAAGCAAGCTGGGGAGGAGTTACCAGTGCAGTAACGATGACATGTTCCCCCACTGGCTTCCCACTCACACTTCCAGCTGTGTTTGCTGGCATGTGCAGACAAACTGGGGGTGCTTCTGCCACAAACTGATCTCTGGTCTTGACCTCTGGCACCCGAGAGCCTTATACTGTACCTTATACACAGGTTTTTATCATTTTAATTCTTACAATCGCATTAAATGCAACATCTCTGTTTTTGTGAGGGCAAACTCTCCTTTTGTTCAAATTGACTGTAAATTAATTAGAAAAATTAAGCCCTTTTAAAGGATCTTTTAGTAGTCATACTCACAGTGTAGTCTTGATACCAGTTTACTGGCATATGGAAATAAGTCTTGAGGTATTTAGATGTATTAAGCTGTTCATTTGTTTTAAGACACTCTGCCTCAAATTATGTTCCATTATTTCCATTAAAAAGAAACTAATGTCACTGAAACTGTACCAAGCTGAGTGTTAGACTCTGGTTCTCCACCCTGTGTTCTCAGTCAAAAACTGCATGTGAATAAACAGACTTCTGGAGTTAAAAGGCTGAAAGACAGCATGAGACGCCGAGTCCATGGATAGCCTAAATCATTCCATTGATGATTGATTTGATTTTTATAGTCCATTAAGACATTGCTGGAGGCTGACACTCAGCATGCAATTTGCAAATGTAGAGCAAATGTAGAAGAATCAGGCCATTGCTTTCAAAACTGAGAACACTGACAGATGCTTAATTTTTTATTGGCTTATGTAGATGATAATGAGCTTGAACATACACACATGCATATGAACACACGTATACTTCTGTCGCTCTCCATCAAAGGTGGGCTCTTTGTTTGTTTGTCAATCGGTTTTTGAACCTACTGCTGACCAGTCAAGTGTGAGCTTTCATCCTGTAGCAGCTTAAGCATCAAACCCAGAGGAGCTGCTTTGTGCTCTCCTCGTTCCCCTCGGTGTGCTTACTCGCCGATAACCCACAACACCACAGCATGCTAATTACTTTGATAAGGTTTCACTTTGCTTCACATTTTGGTTTCTGGTGCCATATAATTTTTTTTTGTTTCATTTTCCCTTTCCATTTTTCCCTTAAAGGTTATAACTGCCTTTCAAAGGTATTCCTGCAATTAAAAAAGTGTTCATCTGCTGGTATATATTTTTATATTTGAATATTCGCAGGAAAACTGAGCTTAGAAAATGTTCTCTTCATAACAATTATCAACACAACAATAATCAGCATAGCTGCTCTTGCAAATGCAGTTATGGGTTGATTATTTCACCACAGCAGTAGATCCAAAAATGCTCCTGCCAGTAGAAATATGCTGGAGGCCATCACTAATGATTTGCCTCCGATAGATCGATCGAATAATGTGGTTAAACTCAATGTACAATTTTATATCTACAGCCTGCTGCTGCCACAGTAGCAAAACCAAGTCATTTCCATATGCTTTCTCACACTCATGATTCCTGAGCTTTGCCACATGGAGGTGAAAATTAAATTGTGACTCCCCAAACAGCAAGTGCGGTGTCTTCAGCTGCAGCTCTAAGCAGCAGAAAAATCACACTTCCACAAAATATTAGAAATGTATTTCTTGCAAGACTGATTATGTGGTAAACCCCTTGTTGGTTAAACTGGTGAGACCCTGCCGACTGCTAATTGAATGACAGTAATGTATAAATATTCACACAGGAAGACCTGTGTTTATTTCTGCGTGTCTGTTTTATTATGTCTCCTACATCAGAGGGCAAGTCAAAAAGTTACTTGTGTTCTACTTTTAAAGGGCAAACCAACAAGGAACAACATTCGCCTCCCTGAGTATTTTTAGAGTTATGCTTAAAGTGAGAGTAGTACAAACTGCATCTTTCAATCTCTGAGATTAATATTCATGAAAACGTCTGAGAATACTTATGCCAGCAGTATGCCGTCATGAATAATAATATCCCCCCGTTTGCATGGAAATCATTGAGCATGATGTACATTGCATTACATCTGACTTCTAGCTGCTCACTGTCTTCTCACTTTTGCTGTGCGAAACCACAGATGTTTGAATTATAAACTTGCCAGCTGGGAATACACGCACCTCGAACCTGTCACGCCTTTGACAGATAGTCATGTGCTTTTGCAAACACCAAAACAAGTTTATTTTAATGAGATAGCCACAATTTGAATTAGAGCTGAAGTGATTAGGCAATCAATCCTCGACAGTCCAGTCGGAGTGCCGTCACCATAAAGACCCTGCTGATCTGCTGATGTTTAGCAGGTTTTGTTACCCTCTTAGTTTAGCATGTTGGCATGCTAACATTTGTGACTTATCACTAAACACAAAGTGAAGCTGAGGCTGGTGTGATTTGTTTTGCAGGTATTTAGTGCAGAATATTTGGACTCATTCAGATTTTGAGCTGGTGGTGGAGCTGGATGATAAATTTAGCGATCACTGATGTAGGCTACTCACAAGTCAACCATGACACATGGAAGATTTCCTGATAATCTATCCAGATCTTGTTGAGACATTGATACCACACGGCAACCCTTCTGTGACAATGGCCTAAAATTCAAAGCATCAACTAAGTCTGCTGGTAGCAGAGAGTCAAGCCGAGGATTCTTCCCCTGGGGACAATCAAGGCCTGGATCAAATTTTACAGCAGTCAGTCCAAAAGTTATTGAAATAACTCAGTCTGGACCACAGTGGTGCATCAAGCCTCTGACAGTTTTAACAATGAATCATCATTTAAGCCATGTCTTTTGCAAAAATGCCAAGAATCTGTTGCCAGCTTGTCAAATGTGAATATCTGATGATGTTCAGTGTTAACAAACGTTTTCTTTTTTTGCTGTTTGTTGACGAAAGTAAGCACTTTCAATATGTCAAACAAGCAAATGGTTGGTATTATTTCAATATTTCAGGCCAAACATTTTATCAGTAAATTGAAAAATAATTTTTATATGAGTCAATAATGAAAATAATCCTTACTTGCAACCGCAATGTGAAGGAAGTGATGCCTTCTCATGAATCTGGACAATCATTATATACAGTAACCTTTTACATTTTAAACATATTTTTGTTTAGATACTTCTGCCTAGATAAAGATGGCTGAACTGTGATAAGTATAGTGGATGTAAATATTCCACTCCTGTTATAGTGGCTTCTGTCATTTTTTTTTGTGAGACAACACTGACTTTGAGAGCTTTACCATTTTTATCACACATGAGTCCTTTTCATCCCCACTATCCAACGTCTTTTCATGTCGATAGCACAATCTTCTTCTGATTCCTGACTCTGTTTTCTTTTTTCTCTTCTTTTTTCTTTCTCTCTTATTAGGTCACACGATAGTCGTCTGTCTCCAGGATAACCTTGCTTGGAACCAGACATTGTTTCTTTGACCAACGCCGTAGGACATTTGGATATCATGTGTTTTGAGGATTGGTGGAAACCAGGGACCAACAAGGACAATAATCACGGACATTCCACTGAACGGACGGAGGAAAAAGGACCAGGGAGCATCGAACAAGACCACATATCCAAAAAGATTCCTGACTTTAGATCCAGCATCAACAGTAGCTGTCTCTGAACTCTACTGCCCACCAAATCTCTCTTTGTATTATAGTTTTATTCCTATGGACTAGAAGACCGAACCTTGAATATTTATTGACTTAAAGACTGTGGATTACACCAGAAAAAAAATCACTCTTAAAACAAAACCATGTGATGTGAAACTCTTGTGTTATTTTCTCGCCACAATGAGCCCAGGACTCTGGATGCATATCTGTGTTGAAGATCTAGTGAGATCGTAAGCATTTTCATTCCTTTTAGCCTTATGCAGCAGATATCTCTTCTGTTTCATTTTTTGTTGATTTGAAACTTTCAAGTGTTTGGCTTTCTTAAGTTTGTTAGGATGTCAAGTCTTCTTTTTTAAGACTAAAGACAATGCCACAACGATAAAACCCAGATAAATGTAATGATGTTTGACTACCAGTCACCAAGGGTCAACACACAGCTGAGTTCTGCCAAAATGTTTTAATGGTATCTGTTGTTTTCAAAGCCTGGTGACTACCATTGATTACAAATGTCAGTATTATCTCAATAAATCTAACTCAATGGCTATCACTGTTCAGGAATATCTGAGTTTTTAAGGTCTGTGTTAATTCTCTTTATATGCCGGGCCACAGTGCAGGTAGCTGGGAGCTGCTGAGGCTCCAAATTAGTGGGTCAAGCAAATAATTTGAAAGAAAAAAGGAGGAGGAGGAGAGCTCCCGGCTAATCAATGTTGTGTTCATGATGGAACAGAAATGTGAAATTCAGCAAATGCAAATGCAAAAGAAAAAAAAAAAATAGGCCATGTTCAGAAATACAAATGGGAACATCTCACTGCACTGTTTCTTAAAATGAGCAGACAAACATTAAAATCTGATCCAGGGAGAGGCTGATAATTAGCTCTCGCCCTAACACAGTGCTTATCCTCTTTGATCCGATTCCAAACCTAGATGTCGTCGTTGTCCAAGAATGTGTTTATTGTCTTAATTCACCAAACAGTGACTGGTGATGGCTGGTGGTCCCAATCATTTCTAACGAGGCGTTACTTTAAATAAAAAAAAAAACAAAAAAACAAACAAAACAAAAATGCCAAAAGGATTGTTGATTCATGTCATTAAAACCTTACAGAAAATAAACTAGGCTCAGCAGAGTGGAGCAGGAAGTTGGTAAAAAATGGACAAAGACAGAAAGCAATGCACAGTGGAAAAGGATTATTCAGCCCCAGCCACCTAAATCAGCGTCGTCCAAGGGTGAATGAAATGTCCATCCATTCTGACACAAATATACTGTGGTTACTATCATTACAGATCTCAACATGCAGTTCCATTCGCTTCTCTGTGGTAGTCTGCTCTGAGGTAGAAAATAATCGGAGATGTATTTATATTTCACCTGCATATGACTTTACACCTCGGGGACAGGTAGCCACGGTGAATAATACAGGGCCCCCTCGTCCGATGTGATAATAAGAGACTTTTCTGAAATGTCAGTTCTCTCTGCAACTGCCATATATAATGACTCCGAGACAAAACGTCAGCACATCGTCTGTGCGTGAATGATAATCGAAGAAATGACAGAAATGCTGCTAAGCCTGACGGTAACAAAAAGACAGTTTAAAGAAGATAAAGCGTTAGTAAAGCTGTAAGGGTGTCTACGCTCAGTGTACTACAAACAAACCGCTTTGTGGGGACTTTCATATTTTGTAAGTCAATTTCCGTAATTGAAACCGTGCATTCACCGCAGAATGCTCCTTATACTAACCATAATTAATTAAGTAAAAATGTAGATGGCTTGCTCCAAAAGATCAGACCCAAGGGACCAGCGCTGAGGGTGGGGGGGTTGCAGAGGGCTGCTATGGTTTGCAATCCAGGTTGCCTCTTGTTTGGTTAGAAATCATTAAATTACAGTAATGACTAATTTCTCATTCCTGTGCGCAATTCGCCGGAGACCACCATGGATTTAATAAAGAGCTGGCGATGAATTACAAACAGCGAGCGGCTGAGTAAAGGCTACGTGATTATACCGAGTAATTCAAAAGTGCATTAATAAAACAATACAGAAACATTGCTAAATCATTTGAGATAAAGGCTATTTGCATAATTCATTAAGATTAATCAGACCAGGCAATCCACCACAGTGCTCCGAGGAACAGCGAGAGAAGACATGAATCCAATCCCCTGGAAAAACCTTTTCTATCTACAAACAATGATACAAATCTACCCTTGAATCAGAGAATTAACCTCTGTGCACTTTACAGCCCCTGCAGTGTTGAAACACAATCCTTCAGTCATTCACCTTTATGTGGGCTAATATTCTATTAATAATGAAAGATCTTTTCATACCCTATCCCCGTCGGGTTTTGTTGCTCCGCCATAAAAGACCTTCACAAAAGTTGAATGGAAATGTATTCTGCGTGTTTGGAAAGCACAGTGCGGATCTGAGGGCTGGCTGCTTGACAATTCGGCGTGCTGCTATTGACATCGTGTTTCATTCTCTGCAGTACAATGAGTTGGGCAGGATGCACTTGGGATGAGTTTGGCAGTGGTCACGGATCACATACTGTAGATAAGTCACCTGTTGCGCGAGACCACCTGTAACCACGGCAATTCTCCCTCCAGTCGTGCTTTCTGTCACCGCGAGCTCAAGTCTGACTGATACAAACGTCTGAAGGAAGAGTTCCTTCAAACATTTTGGGAAATTAGATTATTCCGTTTCTTACAGAGTTGATAAGAAAATCGATGCCGCTTAATGGTGCGAATTACAAATGTCTTTTGTGGATTTGGATGGTTTTCTGAGCTCATTTAAAAGATTCATAGTCAGTCACGACGCACTGCACTGATTGAGAGTGTCCTCAGTTCAGTGTTAAGCTCTGTCATTCTGTTTATTACAAAACTAGCCGATACAAGCACTGTTTATCAGATAAACAGCTCCACACCCAGTCTGAGTTATCACGTCATGATTTGTTTCTAATAAGCAGGATTTAATGAAGTGTGTATCACAGCAGAGGTGACGTATGTGCTGTCAGTCACCAGTAAATGGATTTCCACAGCTAAAGCCCACTGATTCATCCACAGATCATAGTGATTCAGTATTGATCATTTGGTGTTAGATTAGTTCATAGGCAAACGAATAGCACTCTTACATCTCTACATCCTGTAACTATGACACTTCGGCCGAAAGCTGGTTAGTTCTGTCCAGCTGAAACTAGATCTGTCTACCAGCAGCTCTCAAGCTCTCCAATTAACATGTTACTTCTTGGCTGACTTCTTGGAGTCTCCACTGGCTCTGTGACTACAGCTTTCTTGCCAAGAAATAGTCTGGTTCATGAGTCATTTTGTTGAGTTAACTGGCTGCTGCTGTTAGTTTCATGAACACAGATGTGAGAGTGGTATCAGTCCTCTCATCAAACTCATCACAACAAGGGAGAGAATACATGCATTTTCAAAAATCTCAAACTATTCCTTTAAAACCAATTTAAACAATTTAT
>JAVQJZ010203756.1:0-13604 GCA_036025355.1 Leiopotherapon unicolor | reverse complement strand
GACACTACTAACATGACTACTTCTTAAACTCTTTAGTAGTTGTTGTAGACGCTGCGCTGGTTTCACTTTAGCATTGGAGGCAGCTGTTCTTGTAGTGTGTATATAGTAGAAACTGTAGTAGTATTAGTAATTGTAGCTGTGGTAGCACAAGCAGCAGCAGTAGTAGTAGCTGAAGAGGCAGTAGTAGAAGCAGCAGTAGCACCGTGCCAGAAGTAGGAGGGGTGATAGTAGGCGAGCTGTAGTAGCAGCAGTTGTAACAATCACCATCATTGGTTTTAGGAGTTGTACACACACACAGTGTTTATAGTCTCAACACAATGACGGTTGGTTTATCTCTACCGTAGCCTTCACTACCGCACCCTCCTGTGTGTGTGTGTCTGTGTGAGTGGTATCTCAAGGGCACTGGTGTAAATGAAAGAAAAGGTTAAAGGAAATTTCCATGGCATGGTGTAAGGGAGCATGAGGATAAGAGGACACACACACACACACACACATGCAGATGCCAGCATGGCATATAGCTGTGGCAACCAGGTGCCAGGGGAAGGCAAGCACAGACTGGTGTGAACATGCACTTTTACACACACACACACACACACACACACACACATTTAGCTGCAGTTATCTGGAAACACAGCCTATCTCTACAGTACAATGCTATTTGATATGGTTCAGTGCAGTGTGGTGCACACACACACACTCACACACACATTAAGTATTTCTTCTCTTCTATTACTCCAGTTTAAAAGCCATTTGTTGTTATTTTTAGATGTTGTTGCTTCCTTAGATAAAAGCCACATTAATGTGTGTGTGTGTGTGTGTTTTTTTTCAGTGTCTATGCTACCACAGGGAGTGTGTGTGTGTTTTTAAATAAGCATCTTGGGACAGGTGTGCACGCCTGCTGTCAGTTCACACACATTTGACCTGCGCGTGACCTCCGGTTCAGTCGTAACATCTCCATGTGGGGTTTAGATTGTCATCTTGCTCAATCACAGCAGGAACCACCAACCCAGACTCCATTTTCAGCCACCAAAATAAAAGAGATGATCAATTACAGGCCTTGCAGTAACTTGGTAACTGCAGACTAATGTAATAAGTCATCAGAACTTAATAAATTGCCTTTCTGTGGGAGTCCAAAATGTAATAACTCTGATATTGTGATACATTCTCCTGATAATGCGATGTAATATCACTGATAATTCATAATGATAAACACATTAGGGTGGAGCTGGCTTGCAGTGATGGGCTCAGGCGGCTCTGCGGGGCTTAGTGATGGAAACTTTAGAGGTGTGTGTGTGTGTGTATGTGTTGGGTTTGAGTGTGTGAGTCATGTGTGTGGGTTGAAAATGAGCAGCAGGCTTCTACCTGCATATAGCTGAGAGAGTGAGAGAGGTGGGTGAGGCATTAATGTCCACTGGGATGTACACACTGGCACACACATATTTACTGGACACACACACACAGTCATGTTGGCGCTCATGCCATAAATGGCGTGTGTGTGCATGTTCCCAGTAAAACAGGCATCCTGCTTGTTCCTATCTGGTAACTTTCCACAGTCACTTGTCCTTCCCACCTTTGCATGCTTTCTTATTTCTTCTTCTTCCACTTTATATGTAGTTGTTATTTTCTCTCTCTCATTCATCTCTCTTAGTCTCTCTCTCTCTCCCTCTCCCCCTCTCCCCCTCTCTCTCATTGACCTACTTCCCAAAGGCTGCTCAGGCTTGCGTGACCACTGTGCTCAGTGCTACAGTGATACGGCATTATACACACACACACACACACTACACACTTATGCTTAGTGCTTGCACATACATATTTACATCGACCCACACATGTAAGCATTCATATTGTGCATGAAGAGAGTGGACCTACACACCGGGTGCAGTGTAATATACCAAAGGTTCAGCACCGGCAATATATCTCTGATTTGTTTTGGCTCAGCAAAATATTCATATATATTACACAAATTATACTAAATTACATAAAAAACTAAAGTGAAATAATGAATTTAAGCCTATATGGCTTTGAGTGCAATATATAATATCAGTGTTTTATAGTTGCAGATAGTCATAATTTGCAGTAATGTTAGTGAAGAGTCACAGTCACCACATCTGCAGATAATCTGCATGTTAAAAAATTCATTTTGTGAGCTACAGTCGGTTCCTCTTGGAATAACTGCAGCTTTCCTCTGATTATCACAGTAAAAGAAAATGCTTGATTTCTTGGGCTGATTGTTGTCAAAAACGACACGTGTTTTTCCACTCGCTGGTTTTTGTTGTTCGCTTTTGCATAATGTTCAAAAAGTGGAAAGAAACTGTCTCATGTAAGAATGTGTCAGAATTGTAAAAAAAAAAAAAAATCCACCTGCACTGCGTTGATCTGAATCTCTATCGAAAGCCGCAGAGATTGATCCGGTAATTTGCATTAATTGCTGTAATCACAAAATTGAGACCTGCCTGTGGGGAGCATCAGGTTCAGGTTAATGAGCAAATGATTGAAATCCGCTCCGTCTTATCATTGTTGTGTACAGTCTCTCTCTGGCACACCCTCAGTCTGTCGGCCTGCATCCTTTCCCCCGTCAACACCGTGCCGTCTTGTGGATTTCACTCACAAAATATTGACACACCCATGCTGTAGTGTGTAGCTTCTCCTCCTCTCGTTGTTTCCCTCTTGCACAGCGAGGCGGGGGTTACTGTTGACACGAAAGAAGTCACTACGGTGATGCAATATTGGTAATAAGCCAAATTCTTTCATGGTGAGTGTGTGTTTGAATGAGTATGTGTTTGAGCATGTGTGTGTGTCTGCAGGCATCTTTTTACAAGCTGTGTGTGTGTGTCAGCGTTTGAATGCTGTTATAAGCGTGTTTACATGGGTTAATGTATGGGTGTGTATGATTGCAGAGGCATGTGCGTGTGTGTGCGTGTGTGTGTCCTCATGTGCTCCTGCTGGTTGCTGAATGTTAATCGAGCTCTTCCACAGCTGAACTCTGCAGACCGGATCAGCGTGTCCCGGTTTGTGAAAAAGCTTCAGAAACTGAGACCAGCGTCACGTGAGCTCGCTGACCAGAACTTGAACGCTGTTAGCAGATATTTGAGTTTCTGTACTTACAAGGAAACAGCTCTGTTAAGTCTTTTTGATCAACACTCTCCCCATGTTGAGGAATATAAACATGCTTTGAAACTTCAGCAGCCACACAATAAGTTTGCTTCATTAAATTATCAGCCTGTTCTCCACTTTTCTACGCTGGTTTCATCCCAAAGCCACCCAGGTGTGTGTGTGAGTGTGAACGTTCCTCACAGATGGAATAAATGCACAACGTGGGCATCAGGTGGTCATCAGGTGGTCATCAGGTCGTCCTTACTGATACGTGAATGTCAGTAAATCAATGATCAGTGTTAGTTTACGGCAGTCTGAGTGTTTTGCAGTAAGAAACAGAGACACTGCAGCATTGAGAAGCCCACCCACTGATCACTGTGTGTGTGTGTGTTTTTGTGTGTACGTGTTGTGTGCAGCGTGTTCAAGCCCCGAGCTTTCCTCTGTCTGTCTCGCCCTACACACCTCTCTTTTCCTGTCATCGCACACCTTTCAGTATCTCTCTGTTAGTGCACTCACACACACACACACACACACACACACCTCCGCTGTGTTTCTCTCTCATGCTTAATGCTTTTCTCCCTCGGCTCTGCTCGGCTTTGTGCTTTTCTCAGCTAGCGCCCGACCTCGTTTCAACCCTCTCCCTCTCTTTATTTCATTCCCTCTTTTCACTTTTCATTTACTTTCTCTCCCATTTGCTCTTTGGCAATGTCTCTCTCACTCTTTTCTCTCTCTCACTCACCATTTACTGTATTCAATCCTTTCACTCTTTTCTCTCTGATTTGTCCTCTTTGATGTCAGCATTGCTCTCCCTCTCTCTCTCTCTCTCTGTTGCTGTACTTCCCTTGGATATCGTTCTACCAATAGTTTGGAGCTGTCTGATTTGAGATAGCAGTTTACCAGGGTAACACACACACACCAACATACACACACACACACTGCACACATTGACAAGTACAAGTTACCAAGTGAGTGATGGATGCTTTGTCAATCAAATCTGGGATTTTGTTCGACAGCGCAGGCTCACACACACGCACACACTGACAGGATGAGGAGCGCAAACACAGGCTGATAGCAAATTGACACGGCATGCAATACACAGACAGAGAGAGAGAGAGAAAGTCTGCGAGTCTTCATGGTCTGATAGCTTATCGATTCCTCTGCAGGTGATTTCAGGAGGAAGACGACTGGGGAGGAAGAAAGAAAGTAGACAAAAGAGACAGACAGGTGAGGAGAGTGGGGGAGAGAGATAGTGAGGGAGAGAAAAGAGGCTCATTATTTAGGCAGAGGGAAGCAGATGTTGAAAGAGTCTTCTGAGATATGATTTTGAGAAGGAAAGGAAATAACCTCTGACCTTTTTGAACGATTGTTTATCGGCAGCGAAGCACGATCTGTCAAATACAGTCAAAAAAAGGCAGCAAATTTAAAATTTATCATAACACTACAAGTCATGAAGTGCATTTCTTTCAGTTTTCAAGTACAAAAAGACGACCAAAATTAGTCATACAAGCAAAAAGAAGTGTTTTTTAACTCAGGTTAGTCCGCAAGTGGAAACCAGGCTAATCAGTAAGCTTTAGAAAAGCAACATTTCGCCCTGTAGTGGACGTTCAGGATGAAAAATATCCATTTATGGCCCTGGTTTCTCCTGCAATTTTAACTAGGCTAATAAGTAAGCCTCGGAAAGCCCTTTATGGCCATTTCAGTGGCAAACAGGCTGAGGTACAATCCTGCAAAGCTTCGTCTTCTGCTGCAGAGAAAAGCAGGTTAATGAGCGTGTGTTGGGTAGTGCTTAATGGCACTGCAGTTGATATTCGTGCTAACAAGTAAGCAGTGGATACAGTCCTATTTAATCATGAGACATTAAGGCCAGATCGTGTGCCTCTTTCTGCCCTGAGATTGATCTTTAGCTATATTCTGATGAATAAGCTTGCCTGACTGGCCTGATGTTGTTAAAAAAAACACACCACAAGCACATCTTCATTGTCCCATGTTGGCTCTGCAGTGTGGATCACACTAGTTGTGAGGCCCCGTTCAGCCCAGTTTGGCCCCGAGTCAGAACTCTTGGTAATGCTGTTTGCTACTCAGGTCAGCGCCGGGCCTGCTTTTCTCTTTTGTGGCTTTTATGCGTGTTTGGGTGGTGTTACCGCCATATTGTCTGGTAATGTAGTGGACCGCCTACTAGGAAGACTGAATGATTGCCGTGTGTGTGTGTGTGTGTGTAGGTGTATGTATGTGTGTATGTCACGGGTCCCATTAGAAAAGCCTCGGTCCGGTTCATTAGTCCTCTTGCCAGCAGCTGAATAAGAAGCTGAACACCTCGGAAACTGGCAGAGAAAAGCCTTCTGGAGCTTTCTGTGCTCCCTCGCGCTCTGTTCGTGTCCTTGTATCGCGGCCACCAGCGCGACGGGAAGACGCGCCGCCAATACAGATTTGAGCCGTCCTGGCAGACCGACAGGGTTCACCACAGCGTCACTTTAGGAAGTGCTTTAAAAAAAAATCCAGTCCTGTTTTTAGCTGTCGTCTGGATGCAGTCATTTTAGCATGCAGAGGTGTGCAGAGGAGAGCTCTTAAGTGATGTAACGTCCTCCAAAGCAGCCACACTGAAGGTCCAGAGCTCTTAAATAGTGGCAGTAAAGAGATGATTGACATGACTGCAGGAAGATGGGCTGAAAATAGAACTAAAAGAGCAAATTGTTCACAGAAAGGTTATTTAACAGTATGCGAAAACAAATCTGCTTTATCAGGCTGTTCACCTTCATTTACAATGTCAGTTAATGATTCAGCTGAACATTGTTTTCTAGCCCGGACGTTCAAAGGGAGATCTAAAGGAGTAGTGCGATTCTTTACAGGATAGAGAAGAAGAAAAATCATTTATCTGCCAGAGGAAATGATATCCTGCAATTTCTATTTGCTTCATTGACTACTTTTATCTCAAAAAGTTGAAAAATAACATTACTATTGGATGGAAAATCAGTTCTTAGTTTGTTGTGAGGGGTGATTGGAGGTGGACATTTCAAGGCATCACAAACTAAAAAAAAAGATAGCAGGAAGAAAGGACTGATATTACTTCCAAGCGACCGATTCTCCACTGGATCTGGTGATAAAACTCATACACGGCTGCTCAAAGATAAGTGACAAAAGCCTCTGTGGTTTGCTTCAAGCGAGGTTGCCAGTGGGAACCAAACCTGAGCTGCCGTCGAGGCAAAAGTGCAGTAACGTATTTCGGTTCCTCATCTCGTAAATCCGAAAGGAAAATGTCACTTTGGCTGCAGTCTATGAGGAAATTCAGCAGTGTACTGTAGTAATACTTCACTACTGTATGCGGCTGTGTAGTAATCCTGCTCGGTTGATGATTGACTGGAAGCGAAATCTGCCTGTTTCCTCTTGTATGGAAAGAAATGTCAAGACTGCTGAGATGACTAACGCTTGCATAAGAACGTCCTACTCACACACACACACACACACACACACACACACACACACACACACACACACACACACACACTTTACAGCTCGTCAAACACCCACAAATTTGCAAATTCACAGAGTGACAGTGTGTGCGTCCATAATTTATCCCCTTTTTTTTTCATGAAGTGTGTTTCGTCGAGAGAGCGAGAGAGAGGTGTGTGTGTGTGTGTGTGTGTCAGGGAGAAACTGAACAGGGGCAACATCTTTTCCATTTGAACTACACACTGAGAGTAGGACAAACGTAAAAAACACACACATCGCGGCAGTGCATTTGTGTGGATTTTGTGCCTACATGTATGTGTATGAAAGAGGAGGAGAATAAAGGTAGTGTAGTGATAGAATGAGGTTGTGGCGTGAAGGTCGTTCTGCCACTATAAACATGGTCACACACATACACACACACACACCTACACACACATACCTACACACACAAGGTCTCACTTGAGCTGTCCGTCCCACCCTGTGTGTTATTTACTGCGACATTTTCAGAGCTAACCAGCTACCTGAGCTTTGTCCGAGTGAGTGTGTGTGTGTGTGTGTGTGTGTGTGTGTGTGTGTGAAGGCCAGTTCCAGCCTGCCAGGTGAAAGATTTGCTGCAGACATGGTGACAGCGAGGGACATTTACCAAAGCAGCTGCTACCTGAGCGAGAAGAGGAAAAAGTGATAAAAGATGTTTTTCTGGCAAGAATGTGACTGCGAATATTAATCTAACGCCGAAACAAGAACCATAATCATCATCAGTTAATCACTGAAGTCATTTGTTAAGCAGTAATGGCCAAATAAGCTATTTTAGGGGGTTTGCTTGGCCTCTGATGATCATTTTTCTCATTTTATGGTGCAAGTATTTAGTCAATTAAAAGGAAAATAGTTGATCTATTAGTCAAGAGTGAAAATAGCTGCAGCCTCATGCTAACTGAGATTCTTTATGTGATTTTAGTCGTATACTTTGCAGTTCAGTGCAAAAAGATGCTTTTCATGCAATGATCCAGACTTCATTTCTAATGTCGCCGCAGTAGCATTTTTCATTATAAACTATGTAAGTGAGAGAAAAAGTGAACTGACCAGCTGCAGAACAAAGATGAGTGTGTGCGTTGTTTGTGTGGACAAACCGAGCCGTGCTGGCAAAATAAAAGAGGACATTGTGTCTGTTTGTGTGCACACAGCATTTAGCATGTTCTGTCTGTGTGTGTGTGCGTGTGTGTTTCAGCGTGTTTTTGTGGGCAGCCAGAACATAATGGCAAAATAAAGTGCATGTGGTGTGTGTGTGTGTATGTGTGTGTGTGAGAGAGAGAGAGATGTAGAGAGGAAGCAGATCTTTTGATGGGACAGCTGGGAAGTTCAAAGCCCGCGCGGCTTCACATCTGATGATGAACACACACAAACACACACACACATATTCTGGTTTTTGTATTTGGCACAGCTGCAGCGACACACACGCTCCCACGGAAACACACACACACAAACACACACACACACACACACACACACACACACACACACACACACCCCTCAGGAGCAGGTTCACTTTCCACAGAGCTGTATAGAGATAAACCAAGAGGTCAAAGGTTGTAGTACAAAGTCTACGTCTCTCTGTCTTTCTCTCTCTCTCTCTCTCTTTTTTCTGCCTAATATGGCTCTGCTGCTGCATGAGTCTCTCCGTCACGTGCGTCGCAGTCCAGCAGAGAGGCCACACACACTCTTTCTCACACACACACACACACACACTCAGAGTTCGCTGTCAGACGTCTTGCACACTGTTACACACCAGGGGTTGCTGTAATGTGTTTGTTTGTATTTCGTCCTTCTGTTTGTCTCCTCGTCCTTCTTTCTACTCATCCCCACCTGTCTTCCTCCTCCTCTGTGTTTTCCTCCTCCTCCTCTCCCCTCTATCTGTTATTTCCTCTCTTTTCTCCCTTCACGCTGTTACCCCTCCTTCCATCTTCTCCTCAAACCTCGTTTTCACACCTCTCATCCTTTCCTTCCTCCTCTGTTGGTTCTCCCTTCTGTAGGTTGTTTTCCGACATTTGTTTGATTGGGAACATTTCAAGCTTTTATTAGTTTGTGTGTATGCATGCAAGTTGTGTGTGTTTGCGTTTCTTGCGTGTTAGGGCAGACTTTTATTGTGTTTCGGAGGCAAATCTCTTACATTTAACCATCTGTGAGATTAGTGAAATGAGTCTTTTCTTGCTGCTGCAGCTACAAAAGCCAGTTTAGACTTTGAAATTACTGGGAGAACTTTAGAGAAAAAACACTGTCAGGAGGAAAGAAGCCATTTTGACAGCAATGTTTGGTAAAATCAAATTTCTTATGTTCAGAAAGCAGACCCAGGATTATTTCAACATTAGTGACACTTCAGAAGTTGGATTGAAACACTTCAATGTGCTGAACTGGAACCACCACAGTGATGCAACTGGTTGTACTGGACTAATTCTGTTAAGCCATTAAGCCCCAGTTACCTTCTCACATTTGGCTCAGCTGCCTGTGCTGCAGGGGGAGAGAGTGCAGACAGTCTGAAGACTCATTTCAGACATAAGTTGGTGAAAAGTGATAAAGACCTAAAAAAAAACAATGAAAAGGCATAAAAAGAGGGCATGTTTAGAGGCTTCAAGCACAGAAAACAACCATTAGAGTGAAAGTTTAGAGACAAAGTTAGAGAAGTAAGAGAAATTGTTGAAAAGGGCAAAGAGAGGAGAGACATAGACGGAGGATCAAGAGAGGCGAAGCATCTCTTCAGTTTAATTGAAAACTGAGCGGGTGTAAAAGATGAAGACAGAATCAGATGGAAATGGAGAGTAAAGGGGAAAAGGGTACAGAAAGAGAGAGAGAGAGAGAGAGGTGCAGCAACATCCTTCATCTCTGTAAGGAAACAACCTGAAATGTCACAGAATTGGAGGAGAATATTAAACGGATGCTCCGATAATAAAGATTAATCCTCTAATCATGTCTGCATTGAATGCCGCTTTTCAGCTTTTCTGTACACTGTGTGTGTGTGTGTGTTTACTGCATGGACCTGAACAGGTTGTAGTTTTGTGAATGCTGTGTGTGTGTGTGTGTGTGTGTGTGTGTGTGTGTGTGTGTGTGTGTGTGTGTTCATTTATGTGTGTGTGAGGTCTCTCTGTGATGATGTGGCACCCCGGCATCCCTCACTCCGCTCAAGGACAGTCGCTGATTGCACTGACCACCCTCCGCTGCCTTCACGTGTCTGTGAGTGTGTGTGTGTGTATGTGAGTGAGTTATTGTGTGACAAGCATGAGCGTGCATGTATAAGCGATTGTGTTTGTTACCCACTGCCAAGCGTAAACATAGGTTGGTGTGTGTGTTGGTGTTCTTGTATATATGTTTGTGTGTGTGAAGCGGTGACAGGTTGCTGGCGGTGAGTGGTGACTATGTGGGGGACTAAAGTGTGTGTGTGTGCGTGGGGGGTCATAGATATACGACCAGATCGCTCACTCGATACAGGTTCATGTGTGTGTTGTGTGTGTGCTTGCTTGTTAGTGTGTGTATGTTGAAGACACACACCTTTCATCATAGCAGAGGTGGGAGGTCTGATACTTGATCACAGCAGCAACTGATAGGCTGCTTACCGCCAACCTATATGGCTGTGTGTGTGTGTGTGTGTGTGTGTGCGCGCGTGTGCGCGCGCATTATGCATCTATGTATGTCTGTGTGTTGGGGGAAACATATGCTCCTCTGGCCTGTAGGTTAGCATGTTAAGTGCAGAGCAGCTTACAGCTCAGTCTAACATTAGCCCGCCTCATGTAGCCCCGTATAGACGCTGCACAGGTGTGACCTCCATCCTCACATCCTGCCGTCTTCACCGCGTAAGCCACCAAGATGCAGCTGATCTGAGAACAGCTGTTTGTTGAGTTTGAGTCGGTCAGACGTGGTGAGGCTTTAGCTGGTGTGGGTTTGCTCATTGACAGGGTGAATTAAAAAAATGAATGAAAATGTGAGGGTAGTGTACACTGATGCATATTTTAACTTTTTATAGTTGACTGAAGTTTGGTGGGATGCATGACTGAAATGAGTTCCTTTTGGCAGACTTTCCACACATTTTTAAAGCATTTACTGAACTCAATTTTACCTTTTCATTTGGAGGCATACATCACAACCTCAAGTCTATAAACCTTTTGTAAGAGTACTCTCATATATTGCGTAATCTTTTCTGAGTATATGGAATATTTTATAAGCACTGTGGCCTTGCCGAATCTCTGAAACGCCTTTACAGTGTCATCTTTGCCTCGTATTGTCAAGACTGAAATGGGTTTGACACCATGAACCTGCTGGCTTCTGTGCCAGAGCTCCTACAGAAAACCTTTTGACTTTTTTTTTTTTTTTGCTTTTACCTTGACAGTACGTAGCTCTTTTTTATTACGTGGCTTTGACTGCGTTCTGACTTTGTTGTTGTTTGTCCCCAGCTCGTCTGTTTGTCTCGATGCCACTTTCCTGGCAGATGTCCCCTGAAAAATGTCATTCTTCTATCTCCGCGGGCCTAACCTTTTTTGAAAGTATGGTTAAACGGGAACACAGTGTTAGCTTCGCCCTGACAAAAATCTTTGGCAGGAGCTGCCGGTGTTCTTCTAAAATTACAATTGGACTCTCACAGTCTACATCTGAGGAAGTGCATTGGAAGTCATGGGCCGTGTGTCATTGAGTCTGATTGACGTGCCCTTTAGCAAGGCGCTTACTGACCAACTGCTTCATACCTGCAGCAGTGCATGAATGGTGCTTTACATCCTGGCAGAGATTTTACAGGAGGTATTTTTGTTCTGCAGCCATAAATAGGTATTTTTAATCACATTGCCTTGAAGGACAGTTAAAAAAAGGTTAAAGGTCAAGGTTCTGTACATTCTGTATATTCTGGTCGCGCATGCCTTCGTGCCTTCGTGGGCTTGACCTCCGTTTGGTTGCATGCGACTGGCTCGGCAGTAAATGCTACTGTAAGTGGATTTGTTAATGCCTAGTCATGCTTTTTATTTTCCCCTTTTCTTGCTCTTCTGTGCATGTGGCGAATTGTGACGCTACTCCTGGGTATATGTAAATGTATGAGTGTGTGTGTGTGTGTGTGTGTGTGTTTCTGTCCACCTGGCTGTCCTGACAGTGATGGATAGGACTGGCTGCAGAGCAAGGCCTGCATCTGCTGTCACCTCCCTGCACGCACACACACACATGCACTTGAATACAAACATGAAAGCACACATGCAGGACGTATTTATAGCCGTCCATGTGTACGAGTGTGCACGTGACTGAAGCGCTCTACTCTATTTTGGCGTGGGTCAGCTCTGTGCCTAGAGGACATGCCTAAAAAGCTTTTCTTATTCACATGCTTGTGAGGTCACTGTCTGACCATTTGTGTGTGTGTGTGTATGTGCACCAGAGGACAAAGTGCTCATCTGATGAAACGTGAGCAAAGGTACTCGAGGAAAAGTAAAAGTGGATTGACTCTTACTTTACTTGCTGCTTGCTCAAAGTTGTCTCACTCATTTGTGTTTCACTCGACGCCCACTCGACCTCTGCGCAGCGCCCGTCACCTCTAAGACTTTAAGTCCATATTGAGCAACTCGATGCTCGGTGCTGCGGCTACAAGAGAGGCCGGCATCTCTGATTGGCCGGCATATCAGCCCAGACTGCCCACAGGCTTGTTTTGGACTCCCGGGTCTTAATGTTGTTGTTGATCTCAGAAACGTCGGGCTCATTCTGCTGCTGCGATCGGCGTAAGAGCAGCAGCTAAATGCTTTGATTAAAACGGGCTCGGCTGAAATTGGATCCCTAAAAGACAATTTTGTTGTCATTTGGAGTTGCAGACTGTTTAATTCTCTCTACATCTAGCTTGCATTTTGTCCAGGCTTTAGTGCATTCCTTATGTAATTGGATTTATTTAATTTTACCTTCAGGTGATGTTCAGATGGAAAAACAAGCATTTGTCACTTTCAGCTGCATTGTGGTGTGCAGAGGTTCTGAAGCAGTTTAAACTTTCATTTAATTATGAAGTCTGAGTTGAACTAATTTTGATTGTATTTGACAGATTGAGTTGTAATCTTTTAATGATCCATTTCATACATTAAAGCTTATGCTTTGCACAGTATCATTTGTTTATACAAAGTTGCACAGTACAGGCTGCTTAAAAAACACACTTTTTGCAACAGACATCCTGAATATAGACTTTCATTCTTGCATCATTTGCTCCATTTTGCCATTAAGGCAGGTTTGTATCGTCGCTCTCCATCACTGGTATCATAGCACCACACTGGGCTGTTGCTGTACGTTAGCCTTGTGTCTATCTGGGCCAAGCGCACTGTTCTGAGCCCTGGGGAGGAGAAACACTTTCTTAGCCACCAGACCTCGGTTAAAAAATAGAGCCTCTGTGAAAATGGCTTCAGATAAAAGCTGTAACGCACATGATACGCATTGGGTTTAGACTTGAAATAACTGCGTGTTTGGTCTCTGCTGACTGAAAACATCTAAGCATCTCCTACAGGTTGAGTTAAATCAGGTGCTTAAAACACATTAGTTGGACATTGAGCTACACCTTCAACGAGCCAAGCAACGTAATGTATTCTGCCTGACATTTTTACACAAACAGATGTATGGCTGCTGTACCGGCGGCTATAAACTGTCTCCTGACCAGCACTCATGGTTGCTTAAAATGCACTAACTGTGCAAGTAATCTTTCTTTTAAATCTTGCCTGACAAGATACCCATGAATAGCTCTATTGAACTGAGGGAACACTGATGATAAAAATAAATAAAGTGCATGATGTTTCAAGCAAAGAAATAAAAAAGAGAATGAATCAAATTAGCAAAGTTTAAGAGAGACTGGTAATTGAACAATGTTAAAAACTGAACAATATAACTCATTTTTCTATTAGATCACCTCATTAAAAATCATATATTATATTACATGCTGGTGAGTCCAAATGGTGTTATCAGGCGAGTGTTTGAATTATTGTAACATTGATTGATTGGATGGCACTGCTAAACAGCTTACAACAAGCTCATGCTAACCAGTTTAGTTGCTTTTTGCTAAAAAAGAGTGATAAATATAC